>VZTD01001759.1:164133-241653 GCA_013397725.1 Rhagologus leucostigma
TATAATGAAATAATAATGATTATTTTTAATACAGTGTTGCTTGCCTTAGGATCTCCAGTGATTGAGTATAATGAAGTATTTATTATTTCTATTTCAGGACAAGCAAACAGTGTTAAATGGCTTCTCCAGAATCCAGGGCTTATGGTCCTCTGCTCCAGCCACTCTTACTACAGTTTGTTATTTCTCTATGCTGGTGGGCCTCTTGCCTGAGTTTAAGACAGTTAAATAATGTAATTAAACAATTAAGATGATTGTCCTTAAATGATCAATTAAGACAGAATTCTAAACATGCTTCCTCATTTGGAATTTAGCCTACTTTCTATCTCCCTCTGTGTATCAGAGACAAGGCAGCTACGCTAAATTCAGAAATCACTGCACTTATATTATGTGGTTTATCCTAAGCTTACATGAGTGCTATGTGGTGAGTCCTCCTACTTTAGGGAAAACTTACATCTACACAGCCAATCAGTGCAGCCAGCAGCTGCATGGCTTTAACATGAAGAAAAGACAATTTTTACTTCTTGCTGTACCACACCTACTTTCTTCAGTATCTGGCACATTTAATAAGTGAGTTCTAGAGTTGCAATGAATGTCCGTGTTAAACATCCAAAATTTGCTCAAGTAACCTTCACACACTTACTTAGAACAGTTTTTGTTAATTAGACTGGAACTGGAACAATGAAAACCAAAGCCAGTGATAGCATACTTACCACACCTCTATTTAAATAATTACCAGGCAGAACTGAGCTGATAGAAATAGAGAGGCTACAGGGATTTTGTGATATGTAAATAAAACTGGCATGCCTAAAACATGCTTCATCTCTAACTGCAGATATTGTAATTTAATTTAAAAGGAATAATATTTAAATAAAAGATTATCCACTTAAACAAGTTTTCTCTCCAAGCCTCCCTCTCAGTTTTAAGCCACTCTGTTTAGATCCTTTGCAGAACTGGTGTCTTTCTTTACTAGTTTCAATCTGTATCATAAACATTCAGTGTTATTACAGACATCATGGTATCAAACTCCAGATAGCCTGATGTTTTAGGGGAAAAAATTAGACTATTTAAAGTGATTATAACTTTCCACTTGATAGTTTAACATTCTACAATCATTACTGAGTCTGCAGGCACTGTTAACCTGTTCTGGTGAGACAAATATTTCTTTTCTAATGTTTACTGAGATATTGTAAATTACTTAACGTACAGCAGAGTACGTTTTTCTCAGTTAATCTAGATCTGATCCCTGAGGGGCTATTTATTACATATGTATACAACCTGTCTGTAGAAGTGAAGTTAATGTAATATGACACAAGTAGCACACATTGTTTAAATGTGCTCCAGAAAGTTAGCAAATTTAGTTAAAAGAATACTTACATGCTCTTCTGCCTGGAAAACAATGAGGAAAAGGGTTCTAAATATTAAACACTGCTGTTCACTGTAGGTGGCCAATTAATACACTGTATCCAAGCTGGAACAAATCCTTCAAATATATACATAAAGCATATAATCTCTTATCTGCTTAGGCATGATCAAATTTTTAACAAATCCCAGTAACTTCAAACACAGCTTTAATGGGATGTAGTACTAAAACATGCAAAGTAAAGAACAGAGTTTTTAAGAACATAATCTGTTTTAGAATGTTTCAAGAGAACTGCTTTGAAATGCAATTATAATCTTAACCCATGAATAAATGTGTGCCATCTTGCAGAATTAAGTTACATGAATTCATTTATATAAAAAGAGATACCCTCTTGTTCCTAACATCTATCAAAAATTGAAAATGAGGGTTTACATCTCAAGATACAGAAGTATCTTGAGATGGTTCTAAAGGGTAGCTATGTTTAACACAGGAGCACATTTATGGCTACAAGCTTGGTCCCTGTAAACGTTTTATTTGATGATGAGAGAGAGAGTTTACTTGAGAGAGAATCCTAGCAGGATTTTACAACTATTCTATGCCCCGATAAATAGCTGGAATATATTTTAAGAGCATCTATCTGACTTTTGCATCTTTATCTCACTAACCTAAAATTAACACCATGCATCTCTTTCTCAGGGTGCAAAAAGCTCAGAGTGGGAGTTGCTGATCCCCAGACAGTCTCAGCTTTCCCTTACTCATATAGTGAAGACACTTATTCCAAAGGCTGAGCTTCCACTTTCCTTCTTGTATGCAGAAAATGAGTTTTTCACACTGGCTTGGTCCCGTTTTGTTCTGGTTTACAGTTCACTTGTCTGCATGACTGACAAATGAGACATATTTTGAAAACAGCAATAGCGGTTTAGAATTGGTTCTATTACCTTGAAGAAAAAGTGGAAACTGTTTCAGATTATAGAATCACAGAGCCATTTAGGTTGGAAAAGACCCTTAAGAAGAGAGGCACAACTCAGCCTAACTGCTTTTCATTCTGAAACAAAAATTAGCACCTGATAATTTAAATTTCCCTTCCTTTCCCAAAATATGTTGTGATTCCCGATTAAGAAAAGAAGCAGCCTGCATGCTTGTGATGCAAGCCGTGTTTCTAATACTCTAATGCTCTAATGCTCTAATACTCTAATACACGCAAGCAAACCTTTAGACTATTTAGAGACCACCCTGTTAAAGAACATCAGTGAACTCTGTGAAGATGCTCTTTACAGTGCTTTGATGTTAAAAGGAAAAGGATTTTTGCCATATATGGTAACTATGCAAAGTGTGATTTTGATCTTTATTCAGTGAACAGTCACAGACTCAAAAAAAGATGCAGAAGTATAATTGAAATTCAGGTAGAATCTAGGCAATCATGAAAAGGCTATTCAGCTCCCACCAAATATAATCAAACTCTAAAAGCACCTCAGTTTTCAATTTTAAGAGTCCTGAGTGCCTTCATTGCTGCTTTCATGCCTGCCTCTAGACACATCAGTTGCCACAGAGCAGAGCAGTCATCAGACCTGAGTTCCTGCCTAACCATGAGCATCCTGAGGATCTCTGGCCAGGCAGTTTGTAGACACTGGATATCAGGTTCCAAAACCACTGCAACAGTAACTACAGCTTCCGGTTTTTTTAGGTATGGCAAAAAGGATTAGATTATCACCACTTTTTATTATTAGTCTAGCACTTGCAGAATCCACTATCCTCTGCCTAAAAATATTCAAATCCTTTGCAAAGGAAGTTATCACTGCAGGCTGGAAAAGAAATGGATGCGTATGTATGAAGAGCAGCTAGAATCATTGTGCTGAAGCTGCTTTGGGAAAACCACAGTTTGAAGGTTTCTGTTCTAAGACTAGAACAAAACAGGAAAATGTGTGGAACTGGAGTTTGGTCTCATGCTTCAAGAACAGTATTTATAATTTGTAGGGAAAAAAAATTAGTCAGTCCATAAACAGATGATTCTAGCACTGGTAGGCTCCTGGGTCTCTTGCTGCTAGAGGGAAGGCTTCATCATCAAGTCTGACAGCACTGTCCATATATTCTCCAAGGAATTCATCTGTAGCAGTCAAGACTCAAGGGAAGAGTTAGTGTCCCTTTATCCCTGAGACAATTATGGCCTCTACTAATCACAGCAGAGGAAATGTTTGAGTCCTCTAAAATGGAAGAAGGACTACTTGGGATGCAGTGTGTAAGCACTAATAATAAACATCTTAATTGTTTTGGAGGTTGTCATGGCCACTGGAAGATTTTTAAAAAAACAGTAACAAAATAACCCCCAACAAAACCAACAAAAACACAACAAACCAAACATCAAAGAAACCTACTGAAACTTATGTTATTCTTGAAGTTATACTGGGAGAGGGACTTCTGCTGCTCTAACAGAGCCAAATGCTTACCTCTCAAACATCTTACGGCAGGATTCAACATGCCCCTCTGCCTTCACCCCTCTCCACTGAATAACTAGATGCTCAGTGGCTCTGGTGCCTTTCAAGGCCTTTCTCTCTATATAAATCATATTACTGTTTCAAGTCTGCTGTGCTGGCCGCAAGCACAAAATGAGAATGGCAGGATGGAGTAGTGAGGTCCAGCCCTTAGTGTGGAATGACATTGCTTGTACCTTAGTATCTGGGTGTTTTCAGAAACATAGAATATCCTGTGTAGATTTGCAAGTGCCAAGCTAGCATTTACTATACATTCCCTGGTTTTAGCACTACTGCAAGGTCCTTCCTAATGAATAGCATCCTGAGTAGGAGAGGAATAAGAACTTAAATTGAAGCTAGTTGTTTCCTCTAAAAACTAGTAAGTAAGCTGTTCTCATTTTTTAATTAAGTTTGCTACAAAGATTATACTATTTCTTCCACTTTTACTATACAACATGCTGCTTTGAACTATATTTATTACAAACCTGATTTATGTAGCTTTCTACATCTACAATAGCTCTCGTTCGAAAGGAAATAATGGGGATGTCAAGTATCCAAACAGATGTAATTCCTTTTGTATTCAGTATAAAGGAGGTAAAACAAAGAACTCTGCTGTAATCTGTACTAGTTTGGAAATGCCTCTAAAATGCATACAAGACTAAAGATTCCAAAACAGGATCTT
This sequence comes from Rhagologus leucostigma, assembly GCA_013397725.1. Lineage (NCBI taxonomy): Eukaryota > Metazoa > Chordata > Aves > Passeriformes > Rhagologus > Rhagologus leucostigma. Next base: position 168,644 of record VZTD01001759.1, read on the forward strand.
GATCCAAATCCCAGTGAGTTTAACTGAAAGACCCTCCACACCACACAGGGCAAATTCCATCGGTTTTGAACCAAGTCCTAGTATCTTTACAGTGATTTGAACGTTCTCTTCCACGTTAACAGATGACAAACATATTCAGGTACAACATTATAAACATTCATTCCTGGTCCCAGTAAAGTCACTGCAAATTCTACTAACCTGAAGAATGTATTTATCTGAAAACCTTTCTCCATAGCTTCAGCACTATAATTGAAGTTTATGAGTTAACGTTTTTTTAGCACTGTTTGACTAATGACTAAATCTTTGTAGCAATGACATACACAACAGAGGTCATTTTATCAAAATATTCCTAAACTGTATGCCTGGTTCCCTTTGAAGAACTCAAAATAAAATATAAGTATTCATATGGGGTATTTTTTAGAAATGGAGACACTAAAGAATAGGGGAAAAGCAATCTTCTCAGTATTGCACAACAACCTAGGAGCAGGTTAATAGGGCACAACAAACCATTGCAATCATCCTGTCTGATCTCATGAACAGCATCGGTCAAGAACTCTCCAGAGTTTAAATAAATAAATCTGGTTTAAAATAGAGCATGTCTTCTAGAAATAAATGGATAGAAGTAAGAAATAAAGTGTAATTCTAAGATGTTCAGTGACTGTCCAGTTCTCGCACTGCTCCAAAGGTTACTTGCCTTCTCTCCTCAGAGTAACACTTTAGTTGAAGTCAAAATTTTTCTAGCTAAGCTGTCAGTTGTGCTGACTTCTAACTTTGCCTGCTAGAATGAGGAGCTCTTTATTAGAAGATTTCTGTTCCACATATACATACTTATATGGATGAGAATGCAGGGATAGGATTTCAGTTTTCTGCCTGATTGGCAGTAAGCCAGTCACTATAGTCCCCCAGGACACCCTCCCACAACTTCTGCTAAGTATAGTTTTACATTCACTTTGGAAAATAATGCATAATTCATATTACTTTGATATAAAATTAACGACATACGGAAAACACAACATATCTTCACCACAAATTAATTTGGATTGCATTGTAGTTACAAGGGAATTAAAAAAAAAAAAGAAAAGGCATCTTTCCTCAAATTCTTTGTGGACCTTTATCTTCATCAATTTGTTTTCCTCATATTGATGCCAAAATCTTAAGATTCACCTATATAGAAATTTTTATTGTAAATTAACTGTTTGTAACTGCATGGACTACATAAATCTGCCTTTTAATAAAACAGGAAAAAATCTTTAAGTATTCAGTAGTGCTATAGCATATCCCCACAAAAACACCTGAAAATTGTATACAAATCTCCAGCCTATATAGGTTAGTGTATGACATGAAACTAAGTTGCATCATTGAAACTTCTATCCCAGCCTCTCTCCTCCCATTAGAGGTGCCTAAAGATAGGCCATTAAGTCTGATAAATTTCTATTTGAAGAACAGCCATCTCTTTTTAAAAAAAATTTTCTGAAGTGCTCTCCAGCTCAGGAAAAAACAGAGGAAACAACAAACATCCAAGAACTTAACTTACAATCTACTTCAAGAAATCCAATACATACATTTTCTGAATGATAATTTTTTGTGTAATGTCACATTTGCAGCTATTTTTGTTATAGAGGTATAGATGGTCCATTGCTTCCAAAACTAGGAAAAGAAGGGTTTAAATATAACAAGAGCAGTGTCTAAGCCTGGTTGGTGCTCTACCACCACTTACTCTAAATTCTTAACACAATACAGACTATTTAAAGATACTTACTTAAAATACACACTCACTTAAATCACATTATAATTAGACATAATTGCCTTACATACTGAGAAAAAGATGAATAAAGGTGAGAAAAAGATGTTTCTCTAGTTTGCCTCTGTAGGCCTAGATGATACCAAGATGCTTTAGAGAGAACCAAGCACTCCAGCTAAATAACGGGCAAGGTATTCATTTTATCAAAATCTGCATGCACAAAATGATTTGAAACTTCACCCTCCAGAACAAATACCTAGGTCCTTACGGGTTTGTTTTTCTTCATTTTCATTTTCTAAGAGTAATAAAGATCTTGGGGTAGGGCATTTCCTTTGGATTAATGACTGGCTGGGGTTAATGGCCAGGATGTTCCTTGGGCCATCAACTTCCCTCAGACAGTCATTAATCCCCAGGAAATGCTCTGTGCCTCAATCATTATTGCTTAATTTCAGTGCAAACAAACTACTGTGGCAGACAGCATGCTGTATGCTATCCCTCGAACACAAGCAACACAGATTCACTTCATTTTATCACTTGTTTACTGTATGGGCTATTTTCCGTAGCAGGAGGAAATCACAGATCTTTTGACTGTTCTATGAAATCTGTTGGTTGCCCTTCACAATCATTTGATAGACTGGACTATTTCTGCATGAGCTATTCTGTTTGTCACTTACGTTGTCATTGTTAGTAACTATCAGCTGGAAGGCCATTGCTCACTTTATTTCCTGACAAAATTCAAATAAATGCCCTAAATATTACTTGCAAAACATATTTTCCAATGACAGTGTTACCTACCCATGCACGCACATCATCTTAAGTATGGGGTTATTAAATTTTACAGGATACCTCATTTGACACATCCTGACGTTTACTGTACAATTTCAGGCGTGCCACAGAGTTATTAAATTATCAACAGTAAAATATAACATGGACTTTCTCCAGGCTTGTGCTATACAAATATTTACTAGAGCACAGAACTTTGTTATATTTCTCTAGTCTACTTGATAATCCCCTGATTAGACATCCACATGCTTGGTGGAGCCAAAGAAAAACTGTAAATGGTCAAAGGCGGTGCAGCATATTTGTTTTTAAAGGCTAACTTTACGATAGTTTGACTTCAGAAAACTATTTAATCAAACTGGCCAAACTTATTGATTTCTCAGCTTTGGGACTAAAACAAAAAGATTCAAAGAAGCTATTAGTGGTAACTGAAAGCCACTCTTACTAAAGCTTTAAGAGCTGAAAACTTTAGGAATTTGGATATTGCTTACTAATTGGGGCACTTATCCTCTGCCTTTTATGTGAAAAACTTCAAAATACAGACAATAGGTAAGTGTTTATAGTCAAAAGCATTTATTCTTTTCCAAACTTTTAATTCAAATTCCAGTATAAGGACAATACTATGCTAAAGTAAGTGGAATGACATAAATAGAATAAATGGAATTTAAATTACCATTTTCAAGGACCTGGTGTATTCTTCACAGTTAAATGCATTTACCACACATTAAATTTCTCTGTGGTATGAAAAGTGTCCACTACATCTTTCCTGTGATTATTCACAGCCTTACATTGTTCTACTACAAACCTCAGTGATTTTTTCTCTGAATCCAAGAGGGGATTTAGCTGTGAAGACAGCAACAGAGAAAGTGGTTGAGTTATAAAAATTCTTCATCATCATTATCTTGACTGGGCAGAGCTCGTACTACGAAACCTGAACAGATATCTAGGCTGCATTTACAAACACATCCACCCACCTCACATAAGCAAGCTGAGTTCCAAGGAAAGATGCAGGAAGCTGTATTAGTACATTCTATCACTACTGCTCTGATTAAAAAGTTTAAACCATAATTCAAACCTCAATGGCTTGCAGCATGTCCATGAAAAGCCTGGGCTGAAGTGCTGCAAACAAACTTGAGTTGGAGGCAGTGAGGCCTCTTGCAGAATCCGTTTCGAAAATGCCCTGACAATTTCCTCTGAAAAAGTTGGCTTTTACATGGGCCTGCAGTTCAGGAGGTTGTTTCAGGCAATTCTGTTATTCCACATGTTAATACATATAGGAGAAAAATATCCCCACAAAGGGTTGCCTTGTTTGTTTAGACTACAATGTAGTAACAGGAACCCACACTTCTAAATAAAAACAGTTCGATACGTACTGTATTGAAGAAGGTCACCAAGCTGAAAAGGTACGATAGAGCTGAAAGCAATGAGCTTTGGTAAGTACACAAAGAAAAAGAAAGAAAAAGTACACAACAGGCTGAAAAAAAAAGAAAAAGCACCAAATGTATTTCAGATCTAAATATGGCATTTTAATCTAAAAAATATGAACAACTGGTTGAGTGAAGTCACCCAGGTCATTCTAAGCATACAGATGTCAGGTATTGAAAAACACTATTGCACTTTGATTCTCTGAACAAGAATTTCTAGTCTTTTCCTGCATGGTTTTGCTTTCAAGCATAAGCAGACCATGTTCATTAAAACCAGATGCTACTGTCTCTTTGCTTCGTTTCAGTTATCAATATCATGTTTGAAAGATTCAAAACATTTTAATAAAAATTTAACTGTGTTTGTGATCACATCATGCAAGGCTGGGTTAAGATGCCAAATTCCGTAGGCCTTCTTGCAAAGAGAAAAGAAAAATCTAGATAATTCGAACTGTACTCCCCCTTCTTCTTTAAAACAGTTTTAAAATTACTTGTGCATTCCAGAACAAAAAGAAAACAAATAAAAATATCATCAAACCCAAACAAAAGCTAAAACCCTAGGTAATAAGAAAACATATGTCTTCTGATGGCACACCCTGCAGACTTTCTGTCAGCTGGATGGGGAACCAGCCATGCTTTTCCCCTGTTTTCTTCTACTGAGGGAGGCTTGAGAGGAGGAAAATGCAGAATACATCTACTTTGACTCTGCTTTTGCTTCAGTGGTAAATGTTATTCTAAGGGGATCTATTCTTGCTTCCTGCATGTTACTGCAATAGCTGAAATGGAGGTGGTCCAGAAAAATCACATCTTCAAAGCCTGAATGCTCAGTTTGTAGCTCCAGCCCGTTCTCATATTGCGAGATCTACTGGGCTCCAGGGCTTATGCCAAAGGTCAAAAAGCATTTCTCTAATTTAGGTTATTATCATTATGGGAGCTTTTAATGGATTAGTGTTGTACATTTCCCTTGTTTGGGCAGATACAAACAGTATGGTGCTTGGCTGTGCTCTGAGCTGCTTCATTTCCATCTTTGCATTTCTCAGATTTCTTACCATTTACCAGGTAACAGCTACAACATTATTCTCAAGCATTCCATTGCTGGCAGTTGTTAGATGTGGCTCCATAGCCTGTGCAGGTCCCATTACCTTTTGATTTATTGATTTTTCTTCTCTTTGTTGCTGTTTCTCTACCAAGCACATTTTCTTTCTTCCTTTCTAATTATGTTACAGATTCCTATAACAAGAATGGCTCCTTCATTTTTTTCACATCTATTGCTTCTTTTCATTACGAAATATCTGTATTTCCAAGAAGCTAGTGTCCTACATCAGAACCTTGTCATGAATCACTGGATCTGTCCTACTTCATCATGAACACTCGTTTCCATCACAGGACAGCTCCAGAGGAAGACAGTCTCGGTACAAGTGATAACAGCTGAGTCTTGACACCAGTGAATTAAGCAGTTAAAATACTTGTCTAACCCAGGACAGAATTTAATTCCAGAACTGGAATAAAAAAACAGGGCGAGGATGGCATCAAGGCGTATTTACGGGAGGAGACTTGCAAATATGTCCTAAAAGTTCTAATTTTTCCTATGGAATGTCTATTTCACTTCCCACTCCTAAAATAATACACAATGGATCTTCCAGTGAGATTATGAGTAGCTGGATATTCCAGTAACAGGTAATGAGCCATTGATCTTTTTATTTTATTTTTTGTTTATTTTAAAACAAAGCAATTTGATTGAGACAAGGATAAACAGGCAGTGACATGAGTAACTTTACTGATCTTTTCTATGAGAAAGGCGTAACTGCCTTAAACCTACCTCAGTCCATAAAGGTACATTATTTTGAAAGCATAAGTTAGGAAACCTCCCTTTGAGAGGTCCAAAGGTACTTTATATATCCATTTGCTTCAGATTTCAAGATAATTAAATGTCATACATCAAAATTAAAGGGAATACAATGCATCTCTTAAACAAGTAATACATTCTACAGGCCTCATTTTACATGACTCATTTTGAAATCATCACGTGTCTCCACGTTCTCAAAAAAAGACTGTGAAAAATATAACCCCGATAGATTCCAAAACTTGGCTCATGAGCACTGTTAACTCACAGATCTCTATTTCACAGGTCACAAAAATTCTGCTTAGTAATGCAGTTCTACCCCCGATCACTTCTATCTACCAAACCACAGCTAAATGCTGCAAAAAGAGCAGCATTCCATCTGCACAGCTGCAAATTGCAGGGTCCCACTGTGACTGTGAATCAGATGAAACACACCTTGTGTGATCGCCAACACGTAAAGAAGTAGTGTGTAGCACCACCTCTATATTTTGTTCTGATCCACACTAAAAGTGACAGGGAACCTTGAGCAGGAGAACTCTCAGATACTGCACATTTTAGTTCTCCCAGCCATGACATCCTTTTTCCAGCTCTAAGTTTTGCTTGGGCAGACAAAGTGGACTCTGATGATTTGTCAGAGATTTACAGACAGCCAGAAGAGAAAGGAAGCCTTATCTGTAGACTTGGTCTGCATCTGCACAAACCCTCTGGTATCTACACATGCAGCTGATCCAATACAAATGGGCCTCATTGGGCTCTCCACACATTCACTACTCGATATCTGTGCAAAGATTTCCCTTCAGAACGAGTCAGACAGATGTATTCATAATCTTGGAAATCTTGTTTAGCAAAACCCCAATGATCCTGAGAGAAGTGATCCCTGAGTGGGAATTCTAACCTTGGTTAACTATATTGTTCCTTTTTTCCTATGAGAGGTTTCCATTCTCTTACAGGGTAAGGTTAAATAAATACTATTAAACTTACCTCATCCAAGTGGAGCAAACAAGAAATAGGCATAGATGTTCCCCTTTGCATAAAGGCTTTCCATAGCTAATGGCTGCTAGTGAAATCTGTTTGTCCACCCTGAACACCAAGGATCACTAGATACTTCATTACCACAATTTAGAATGGAGGTCAGTATTTTTTATTGTCAAGATGACATAATAAATTCTCATTTATCTAGGGGGGCCTGATGGCTAGGCATGACTTTTTAGGGATTTTCTTTGGATGAAAGCATGAATTCCTAAAATAGAAGGCATTCTGTCTCACATGTCATGCCTTCAGGGTGTGGCCGCACTTACTTGGAAACCTTCACCTCTCAGATTAACTGAGATGATTTATGTAGCACTGAAGACACTTGTCTAAATAAGAGAGAGGAAGGAAAATCACGTTGTAGGGCCACCATGATGGTTAAAAGAGTGGCTAAATTCAAACAAACTATCATACAAATTTTCCTGTTTATCAAGTAAAACCTGAGGTAGTCACATACTGTCTGCCCAGGGAACCTCATTTTAAGGGCATCCTTTCTGCTGGGGCTCTTTTTGGTGCGTTTAGAACTTTACCTACAACGTCCTCAGGAGATCTGTGCTTGTTTGTATTTCCTCAGATCATGTGCTATCTGTATTTGAAACACAAGGAATGACAAAAGATTCCTGCAAAGGAACATTCTCTGTAACAAGTGCCCCAGGTACTACTCTCTGTATCCTTCTATTCCATGATGTTGTCTTTGAGGAAGGGTCCTGAAACTGCATGTAGCTCACATCTGACACTTGTGGATCACAACACATTAGTACACAAAGGAAGCTGACAGTTGCTGCCACTTGAAATTCTTGTGCATTTAAAAAAAATGATGGTTGGCTTGCCTGTACTGACAACTATCGAACCAAATGGAGTTTTAAAAGCTCAAGGAATTTACATTTCTGGGTTTACTTCTTGTCTAAGGGCCAACTCACTATACCGAGAAGGATGAATTACTAAAAGCAGAAGTAAAATACGTAATGCCCCCGCCAATGTTTCTTTAATTTCCTCCTACTGTCATCACCGGCACATATAAGTAAAAGCTCAACTATCAATAAAATGGCTAAAATTACTAGACAGCAACAGATTAGTAAAAAATTAAGTGATGAGGCTGGGACGTCTTGACACTCCATTTAAAGCCTTTCCTTGTCACATGTCATGAAGCATCTGCTACACTGCATGGTGCTAAGTGGAGGCTAATGACCCTTTAGGTCCCCTGGCAAGTTCTCCTTGACAACAAAGTGTAAATGGCTCTTTAATACAGCCAACCCCTATTGAAATGAACCTTCCAAAGCCAACAAGGAGTACTGGGGTCTTCTTTAGCATGGCATCTCAGGTCTTTGAGGCTGCAGTGAAGGACCTAAGTCAGTAAAGAAATGGTTTGTGTAGGCTTTACAGGTGAGCAGTAACTTACATTTCCCTAAGTTCTGTGGTTCACTGTAAGACTGCTTGTGGGGGCAGTGCATCCTGAATGCTCCACACAGGAAGGTGAATCAGGAGAAAATTTTTCCAAAGTAAAAAGCAGAGAAGGTATACCTAAAAAAAACCAACTCAATGCTATGAAAGAAAGTAAAAATTAGCCTCTTTTCATTTGTACTGAGAGAAGTCAAATGCCGAAAGAAATCTAGAAAATAGCAGATACAAACCCCTAGAATTTACATAGAGGCTTTTGAATTTCCTTAAATACAAACATAAGGACATTGAGACAATTTTTCAGGGACCAAAAAAGAAAATAAATTATTTTACTTAGTCATCGGATGGAAAAAAAAAGCAGCAGAAGCAGCAGAACTTCTGACTTAATTTCAGATCTGCCATTATCCGGATTAGCAACCTTTATATAGTTATTTACTTCGGTTTAGTTATTTCTTAAATAGGAATACAAAAACTAACTGATAGAGGAAATTTTACAGTTTCGCTTTTGTATCATGATTTAAAGATGAAAAGTCCTCCTTTAAAAGCTATTAATGTAGAAGGCATTTTCTTTTATTGAACAGTTTATAGAGATTTCACATTGTCCATGGCCCTCAGTAAAAGAGAGACTGACAAACTGGAGTGAGTCCAGAGGAGGACCACAAAACTGGTCTGGAGCACATGACACAAGAGAAGAGGCTGAGAGTTGAATTAAGTCTTAGGGATTCTATTGTTCAGCCATCTAAAAGCCAGTCAGGGTCTTTGCAGAAATGTAGAGCAAAAGAAAATATCATGAAATCCTAATTACATACAAGTCAGAAAACATTAAAAAGAAGACAACTATGCAGGGAACAAGCTGCTTAGCTTGTTCCTAAACAAAATTTTATTGGCCAAAACCACCCCTCAAACTGTGAAACAAACCTCATTTTAAGTGNAGAGGCTGAGAAATGTCCATCCTTGGAAGTACTCAAGGTTTTACTAGGCAAGGCATGGAGCAAGCTGATACAACCTGGAAGCTGGCCCTGCTTAGAGCAGGGGACTGGACCAGAGAACGTTCAGACTCAAAGTATTCTATGATTCTGTATACATGGACATTGATATTAAATTTTGATGCATGTTTCAACAAAATTTTGTTGGCCAAAACCACCCCTCAAACCGTGAAACAAACCTCATTTTAAGTGATTCAGCATAATATCCATCACTGTTATGATCAGTGATGAAACTCTTTCATTGCCATTAACTACCCTGAAAGACAAGCCAGCAATTATTACTTTGTCCTCTTTCCTCAGCCCTTAAAGTGTCCTTTAAGGTATTACAGTTATTGCCATATATGGTTAAATTATAAGCAGACATGGCCTTAAATTAGAACTTCAGAGACCCTCCTGAACTTGTGAAAAAGCAGGATCCAGAGTGAAACTTTGAAACCCTAAGCTTTTAAGACTCTGAATTTAGGAGGAGCTTATTCTGTCAAAGTCCTAAAAAAAATGGTTTGCCCAGCTCCTCCAGGAAGCACAGGAGAATGAAATCTTGGCTTCACTAAAATGACAGGAATTTTGTTGAAGTGAAATTACAATTTCCTCAGTTTGCACATTTTATAGTCCGAAGGTTTGTTCACTTCATTCCATCATCTTTTTGATGCAAATAACCAAGGCACATAGAAGTTGAAGCTATCTTTGGAAAATGCCTCATGGGCTCTTTAAGGACTTTCAAAAAAGATTCTGCCTTAAATCTCTGGGAACATTTATAAAATAGGTTTATAAAAATATGTAGGTAATCACAAATTATTTTAGTCTTGACAAGAGCATATGAATTTAAAGAACATGAGTCATAAAGACAAAACTTCAATCAGATAGAAGAATCCAATTTAGGAATTCCATTAGCTCACATGTTACTTTATTTGACTTTCTTGAGTAGTACATTCCAAAGAAGTCTTTACAGCAGAAAAATAGTAAACATTAACAGAAAAGTGTTCTCTTCTCCATATTAACGGAACATAATCTTCAGTGAAATGCTGAGGATTCCTTAAAGTAAAAAGGATTGCATCTTACTGTTCAACCAAACTGCAATGTGTAGGGACCACTTCTGGGAAGTGTTTATATCAAGTAGACACAGCGGAATAAATACAAAGTAAAAGTCAGGGCATCTGGAAATAAATTTCTATTTCCTCAACAAACAATTGATGCCAAACAGGATATTGCACAGAACTATTAATTCAGCTTCAGATCAATGGTTTGTTGTAATGGTTTATTCTCTAAAAGACAAAATAAAATGAAAGTAAGAGGATCTCTCTCCTGAGCAAAATTGTATTATCTTTGTGGCATTCACACAATGACTGAGAAAACATAACTATGCATGTGTTTGGGTATCAGTGTCACCACATACATCTATATTTACAGATTGATTGGCTCAAATTTTATGTGGATTATTACGGTATTCACTATTACGGTATTCAGTGTACAACACAGTGTAGTTCCTTTTACATTTGAAAGAGACCTCTTCACTTGCTTAAATTGGTATTAACACTACTTGGTTTTTTTCTGGATAAGATGGCAAGGTAGAAGGAACCTAATCTCTTTTAAAAAGTAATATAAATATTTGGGATTTATTGCTCTATTACAGCCTACAACTTGAGTTCCTGGGTTTCTACGTCCTTAATTAGAAGATAATTGAAAGTGGCTTGAAAGTGGCAGGTTTCTGCACCTGTTCCTAAAATTGGTTTCAATGAGTTCATACTTTTGAATCTGCCAACAACAGACAGGATTGAAGAGATATAATTCACTGTTCCTAAAAGATGAGACATTAGGAAACAGCCTAAGATTTGTTACTTTATCACTATAAATTACTCTCACAATTTATACGGAAAATATTTTCTCTGCAATTAAAGACCAGCAAAAATCCCCCACAAAAAGGGATTAGAAGATCATTAACACACCATCAAAGAGATGAAATGCATATTGAAGGTTTGTGCTGTCACACTGGTTTGAATCAAATAACTACGTGCCAGCATTCCCCTTGGTTCCAAGCTGACACATGGAAAACAACCTGTCTCTTCAAAATGGCAGGGCAGACTGGTGGAGATCCAGCACAGGAGGTGACAAAATCCTCTGAATTAGAATCAGCAGTAAGCCTTCTAAATGACTGCTGATGACTCTCTGGTATAATATGCTACCTTTCCCCAGTGACAGTCAGGGGTGGTACCTTGCTCATATTCCTGAAGCCAGAACCTTACTGCTATTTTGCACAGCAACAAGAGAATGGACCCTGAAGTCTAAAGAGATGCACTCTTTGTGAGAGTGGAAAGTCCCACTGACTTCAGCATTGTTTGAGTTAACCAGGAAAAACAAAACACAGACGTAGAGACAAACAGATGTAGAGATGCAGAGACGAATGATACCTGCTGTGATACATGGCATGGCAGTGGTGACTCCTGCTGCTGTGAATCTTGGTTCTTTCCTGTTAAAGCTGTTGAATCAATACTAGCTTGTTAGCTAAAAAACATCCACAAACCTGCATTAAGAGTGTGTGTTTGTGTGTACTCATTTCTTGACTGTAGGAATTATCAGTCCCTTTTAACTGAACAACTCCACACTCACACAGGAACCTGAAATCTGGCACTAGGGAATCTTTTTAAAACAATGGCAAAAAGACAAATGGCCTATTTCTTTAAACCTATAGGATCTCTCATACCTTATCTGCCACTTCCTAAGTGTATTTTGCATAGTTACCTTGGACTGTTCCCTTTGGAAGTGAGAGGAATTAAGGTGCTTAATCAAAGAGAATTCAGCACTACTGTTCCTTTCCAGAGTTTTTTACTGTATGGTTTAACAAAAGCTTCAAGGCTTTTTACATCTGGTTACCATGCTCAGGACACAACATAAGAAGATGGACCACACTCCTAAAGGCAAAGTAAAGACATATAGTGATGAGACTGATGTAACAGCTATGTGTGGCAGGTTTGCTAAGGAACCACACCCCTTTGCTTTCTAATTCTTTGGTCTTTTTTTTTTTTTAAGCTTTCGTTGTTCAAAATTTTATAATTGGGATATTTCCTTGAGCTCTTTGGCATCTTGTATTGAGACACCGGGAAAAACTGAGGCAGCCCACTCACTGACAGCAGCAGAAGGTACACAGACCCAAAGTATCTCTGTGTTGTACAACACAAATTATGACCTGGCTTCAACATGGCAAAAGACTAAAGGAAAGTCAGCCAAGTTTTCAGCTCCTGATTCTTTGTGGTCTCTCTTGGAATACTGTGTGAAAAACACCTACATCATTTTTAAGTTGCCATGGTATCAGCAATTTTCATGGGTTTTAACACTAAAGACTTCAATGGTGGCTTTGAACAGTAATAAATTCTGATGAAATATCTCCGTCCCCTTCAGACTACCTTAATATCTTTCAGGCATGTACTGGATAACCTCCAGGAAGATCAGTACTCTGCTGGGATACTGGGAAAAGGGGAGAAAACCTGTGGAAGACAGTCCAGCTGAGAGATAAAACTCACCAACTTTCTTTGAAAATGATCTTAGTATACAAATCAAATGAAAATATTTTAAACACTGGTTTGTCCTATGCAAAACAAATTTCCAGTTTCTGTGCCAATGAATGATAAGGTTGCAATCAAGAATTACCCTGCATTTGAATGGGATGCTCCATCAGAGGAAGGAAATCACAATTTCCTAGAACTGGGGGGAAAAGAGAAAAAGCTTCTTTTAGTAGGAAATAAAAGAATCATACAGCTTTTCATTATTTCAATGCTACTAAATAACTACTATTCTTTGAATACTTTCAAATTATTTCTTCCCACAAAAGCCCCAACTCTCTTTTTAAATTACTACAGTAACAAAGCTGACTTGCTTCTTGTTGGGAACTACTTCTCTAGCAGAAACCTCAAACTGAAAATTTAGATACAGAAGGGCATTAAATTAGAAACTTATTTCTTGTATACAGTGGAGAGATCCTGTAGTTATTTATATAATCTGCAGTGCCAGCAACTAGACTGAAATGGCTCTTCACTGCCTACTGTTCATTTTGCCTCTCTTGCCTCTCGTGAGTAAACACCTCAATAAATTAGAAGATAGGATGATAAAGGGCAACTTTAACAAAAAATATGCTTTCTAGCACTGAAGTCGTGGGGCATTTGCACATCGTTGTCAGAGAACAGCAGCAGAACTATTAGGCAAGCAGTGCCGTAAGGAATGTGCAGGATGACCAGTGGCAGTATTCAATTGCATTCATTCCACAGTACATTTTTTTGAAAAGATACTCATACCACAGAACGTACTTTTTAGAACAATATTCAGAAGATATCAGGCAATAATGACTGAATAATATCTTAATGTCCATCCTCAAACTCTGACTGGGATATTTAGTTCATAAGCTCTCTATGGAATGCTTACAGGTGAAGTAACCTAGACTTTATCAAAGACAAAGATTCCATGCTGGCAATTTACGGCTGAATCATAAAATCATCTTTCAAACTGCCCTCTTACAGAAATTCCACAAATCATTTACAAATATAGAAGCCATCCAATGTGTTTTGCTGCTCTTTAGTATACCATGTAAGCCTACTGCAGCTCTCCATTACTGGAGACTAACAAGTTAGTTTGGATAAAAGAAGAATGCTAAAAACCTAGCATTACCTGGACTGGGACTTTGAAATATGTGTAATGCCAATTAGTCTTTCACCACAAAGCTGAGTGAAAACCAGGTTTTGTTTCCAAACTTTCAAAGCGTTTGGTTAGCTGAAACCAAGCAAAAAATCACACTTCTCCACACTTTCTGATCTCAGTTGGAAGTGGAAGTATCAAATATCTGCAAAAGAGACTATCTCGGTGATATTTCTGACATGTCTGAAGGCAGAATACTCATGAAACACTCTGATGCAAGAATTATAGAGCAAAAGGTTAGGAGTTCAAATAAGCAAACTTTTTTCCCTTCCAACTTAGGAATTACTAGAACAGCCAAAACTATTCCGTTATTCTGTGAGCATTTTTCTCTGTACTTAAGAGTAATACAGCAATTAATAATAAAAACAGGAGTTAAAAGTGGCACATGGATGCAATGGGAATGACTTAGTGGCTGCAAATCCCCAGTGTTCTATAGCAAATATAAACCTATTATCACTAATTGACAGCTATTTGATGTATGAGGAGCATTCCGGTTAGCAACTTAGCTTCTTCCTTAAATCAATATGGGAAATATGCAATTTAACCACAGTTAGTGCCTACAACTTGTAATGCATTGCTGCAAGTTTCCCATCGTTGGCTACTACCATTTACATTTAAAAATAAAAGAATATGGTGGACGTTGTACTGGGTCAGACCCATTGTCCATCTTAGCCTGGGATCCTGAAGAATAGCAAAGAGGAGATGCTGACTAGGGAGAATACACAAGCCTGGTCCTTATCCAGAGTCATTCCCCTGTTGTCCAAAAATCAAAATTTCTAGATTAGGGATGTTAAAGAGTACTTCCCTGTCTATTTTGTTTAGTGTCTGTTTATGGAGCGGATGTTCATGAATTTTTTTAACTCTTTTGAACCCATTTATACTATTTACACAGTCTTCTATCAAAGTGCACACAAAAATTAGCTACCTGCATTGTAAAAATGAATTATCCATTTTAAATGGATCTCCTGTTAAGTTTCAACAACTGATTTCCAATCGTAAAAGTACTACGTTAGGAGGTAATTAATATTTTGCATTCATTCTACCTACCCCCTTCATGTTTTTGCAAACTTTGATCATAATTCTTTCCAGCTATCTTTGTTTCAAACATAATATTTCAGTTGCTCCTCTTAAGGCAGATGTTTCATCCTCATTATCTTTTAAGTTGCCCTCCTCTGAACCTTCTTCACCTCCTCTATCTCCTCTTGAAAGACAGAAGTCAGAAGTACACACAGTACTCAGCACGTGGGCACATCAGGGTTGTACACAATTAGGCTGTGCCCTGTTCTCAGTACCCTTCCTGATAATGCCAGCAATTTATTGGCTTTTTTTGGCTGCTGATGCACACTGTGAGGGTGATTTCAGGGAACTCTCAATTATGACTATGGATTCTCTTCCTTTAGATGTAACTGCCAGTTCTGATGAAGCTTCATGGAAGCATTACTGAATGACCCTTAACTTACCATACTGCATTTTAAACGACACAGTTACTCAGGACTCAGAACTCAGCTCTGACTTGGATCCGTGAGCACATATTTGTCTAAGAAAGCCTATGCCAACCTTCTTAGTGTGTTGCATATTTCAAGAATGATCTCTGTAGAGACTTGCAAAGAACAGTGCTGCAAGGCAAACACTTTTAGAACAATCCTCAACATCTGGCCCAGGTTTGTCCTTCATGCTGCAGCAGATGTGGTCCCTTCTGTGCCCCCTTTCCAGGACAGGTAGGCCACAGCCAGCTGCTTCTGTTTGCTCTCCCAGTTTCACGAGCTACTTGAGACAGAGATAGGAGTGGAGCCCGGCACAGAGCACAAATGTTTTGTGCCAAATGGAGTGTTTTGCACCAAAGGGAAATGTGGGATCAGGAGCATAACAAGTCCAAAAGGGTGAGCAAAGAGTTTGCGGCTGAAAGCAGCGCGACGTGTCAGCGAGAGAGAACAGCAGCCTTGCTGGCACTGCTGCTGGCCAGAGCCTTAACCTGTAAATCACTGCACAGCCAACACGTCAAAAAAGTTTGGCCACCCTGGTGTACAGGCATCAGGCGAAAAAACAACCTACTGTGCAAACCTCCAGCAACAACCCATGCTAGTGTGCAAAACACCGGCAGTCCTAGGAAGAGGAAAAGCAAAATGGCCAAAGTCCAATTGCTTTTAATCAAGAGGCCACAAGTGAAAAGATCCTGTCCTACAATCTTAAATGAGAAAAAAAGCCTCAAGAATATAGTCTGCAAATTCCCTCATCTCCATTTGGGAAAGCACTGTAGAATTTTTGGCACTAAGATGAGAAGTCAGTAGCAATTTAACTAAAATGTCAAATGTTACTGCCAAGTGTTGGTAGCTATTTCAAGGTATAAATCCAGGTTGCCCTGAAAGCCTAAACTGCTACCTTCTTCCCCACTATCATCACTAGTATTTTATGGGAATCATTTAATCATGCCAGAAAGGTTCCGATTTTTAAACAAAACTAGAGACCTACAAATTTAAAAGTTCTTTCCTCCACTCCTGTGTGTCTAGTCAGGCCAAGTTATGTTCTCTGACTCATCACACCTGGAAGCAGCACACAAGGTGGGGTGCAGTCTCCTAAGAGGACTAGTGAGTTGCCATGGTGAAGAATCCAGCATGCCTCACTAGGGCAAATGCCCTAAAGAATCACACAGAGAGATAAACATTACATAGAATCAGCCATGATTTCTTTTTTCCTCCTCTCCTTTCTCCTCTCCTTACATAAATTTTGGTTTTCTAATTCACAATTGTCCGTGTACTTAAACAAGAAATTCTCATGGAAACACACTGAGCTTTCACCAGGAGGTTAAATCCTGGCCAGGCAGAATTTTCCAGCCAAATCTAAGGTCACAAACCTCAAATTTGCAGTAAGACAGGATATAGGACACACAGATTCAAACCGCTGATTTAATTTGAAGCAAGAACATACAACTTCCTCATGACAGGAAGAGCAGGGGCAGGCACTGATCTCTTCTCTGTGGTGACCAGTGACAGGACCTGAAGGAATGGCCGGAAGTTGTGTCAGGGGAGGTTTAGGTTTAGAAAAGGGTTCTTCACCCAGAGGGTGGCTGGGCACTGGAACAGGCTCCCCAGGGCAGTGGTCACAGCACCAGCCTGCCAGAGTTCAAGAAGAATTTGGACGATGCTCTCAGGCACATGGTGTGACTCTTGGGGATGTCCTGTGCAGGGCTGGGAGTTGGACTCCATGATTCTTGTGGGTCTCTTCCAACTCAGAATATTCTGTGATTCTTGATAACTTAGACTTCCCAGAGGAACATCCTAACTACTCAGACACCAAATCAGTCCTTGCCAACAAAATTACTATACTCTGGGAAAAAACTTCAGCTTATTAGGACACAGAAAAAAACCCAAACAATCTATGGTCTAGCAGCATGACAGCTGTCTTTGGTGGAAAGTATACCAACATTATACTCATGTTTTCATTGAGAAAATGACTCAAACTTCATGTCAGAGGCCTACTAAAGAACTGGTTTGGTATGCATCACTCTCCTGTCTTCATTCAAAAATATATCCTGAAACTTTCTATTTATGTTTTTTACTACAAAAAGCACAAATATTTGAAATTACTAATAACAATGTCTTCGGATAATTTTAATATTGGGTTGCTGAACCTGTTTACCAGCAGTAGTAAATCCTATACTTACTAAAGAAAACAATCTTTACTGCAGGTTTGCAATAAATGAAGCAGAAGAGAAACAGTGGGGAAATACTGGCATGCAACACCAACCAATTGCCAACTTGTTTCTCATGGGTGATCTTTCTGAAAATTGAATTTAGCTCTGACAGTCTCTTCTCTCATATATACTTGCTAATCTTTATTAATGTACCTCCAGTAACCTCAAGAGACAGTGACTTTGAGAAAGCTAAAAAGATGGCTTTTTATTACATGATTTGCAAACAAAAAATTTACATCTCCTACTGTGACTTAGGCTCAGCCGTATTTTTTGTTGCCAGGCATGTATTGGTTTAATTTCTGCCATTTACAGAAGTCAATGCAAACCTTCAAGAATTAGGCTAAAAAGAAGAAACCTTTATTACTGAGGTTACAGTAGTGCTGATTTGATTGCTGTTCCTAAAATAACACTTTTTTGTTTAAGAAATTATTTATAAAATGATAGCACTTACTCTTCAAGAGATTGTTTTCTGGATATTTACAAGTAAATCTCTTAATTGGCTGCTGAAGTAAAAGTTCTAAAATTTGACCTTTTAAGAACCAAAGTAATCCTATAGCTTGAGATCGAATAATTAGGAAGAAACCTGCATTAGCTGCTCCATTTTACAAAGTTTCAATGTAAATGCAAATGTGTGGTTAAAAGAATTATCTTTCAGCACCACCAGCCTCCAAATTTGTCCTTGTTACGGGTTTTCATTATGTTCCCTCTCACGGGTGATGTCTGTTTTCTCTTTTAACAGATGACTGCCCAGGGAAATGGCAAGGACAAATCCAGCTCCACTTTTCACAGCAGATAAGGAAAAGGTAAACACCATTACACCACCATAACGGGCATCCAGTGCTAATTCATAAATGAGATGAGAACCTAAGATAAACACTAGAAGCCAGATGGTCAAGTTGCAATATTTTAACAGTCAGACTTCAGGCTTTCTAAAATGTATGTATCATCAAGGTCAGAGCAAGCACACACCTGCCTCACAGTGCCAGCCTCCAAATAAATACTTTTGGAACTCTGTTTAAAAAATCCCTAAGAGTTCTGTTATTCAAAGCTAGCGCACGTTAATAATATTGAGTGAATGTAATTGTTGGTAGAGACTTTTTTTCCATGCCAGATGACAAAGATTTATTAAAGTAGGTTCATACTGACATAAAAATTACTCTAAAAATATCAAATAAATAATAGTCATTGAAAAATTTGTAACACCCCAACATTTTGGCTCACATGAAAGTGCATGTAAATGAGTCAGACCCTGTTTTCTCCCTTAGGAGATATTACTTCAACTTAATTGAAAATCATAGCAGAAGTGCCATGAGCACATGTCATTTTGCTCAATTTCAATATTAAGAAAGTGATATTTTAAATTAAGGAGCTGAGTTTTCAAATAATTTATCACATAATGTTTTTATAAACACTGAAATTTGAAAAAGGTCTTCTCACTGAACTCTAATCCATTGCAGTGAAGCACAGAACTGAAAATGTATAACTTTTCTTCATTATTTCATATCAAAATGAAATGCTTCATTATTTCCATCAAATTTGGAAAAAAGAGGATGAAAATTTCAGATTTCATCTGGTACCATCTCCTCTTTCTTGGTCACCTCTAAATGAATCTTAAATTAAAATGCTGCCAGGCAGAAAGTACCACTGGCAATCATTTATCAGGGCATGGTTTGAACCATAAGTTTTAAGCCAGACAGATACCAACATAACGTACCAATTCTGCAAAACTTCTATTTGAATAATATTAAAGAGAACTATGAAGAAAAAAACTAGGAAATTTTTTGTGTGTCCAAAGTCTACAACTGAGTCTAAGTGGAGTCATTAACAGGTCTTTTTGGCTACAGTTCTATTTCTCTATTAGTTGCATCAGAATTTAGCCTCATTTTTACTAGGATGGACCAACAGTTTCCACTACCACTAGGCTTTATTTGTCTATACTATCAGCTGCATCCACCTGGAGCAGGGCTCCATTTGGGTTTATCACCTGTCTAACACCTTTGTGCCTGTATATGTCTACTACTTCCCAAAGGAATTTAATGATCTTAATGATATTAATGAAAGGGACTCCACTACATCATAATAAAGGCTCTAGTAGACCACTGGGACCTTGTGCAGACAGCACAATGGAGCACATAAAAGATTACCTTGTAATGAGAATTCAAGCCTCTTCATCCTTAGCCAGAATACTATAGACAGCAATATTAGTGGGTGGCAAGTTGCACAGTTGGACCCAATATGCACATCCTCCTTCTGGAAACTGTCACACATTCCTGGCTAAACAACAGGAACTGTCATAGGCTCTTCAAGTTTCTAATTCCTACAAAGTGGTCATATGGCTTTTGGATTGTTAGAGGAAAAATGGAAAACAGTTTCTGTTTCTCCAAAACAGGCTTTGGAATAAACCAAAACCTCTGGTATTGCTTCCTGCCTGTTTTCAGGCGTTTCCTTCTCTCTCTCCTTCACTCATTCACCTTTGACATTCTTTCCTTTTTCTTCCAGCTCCCATAAGCAGTTGTCTTTTTTCCTCTAGTTTTCCCTGAAAAAGACTGTTGCTTTCACCAAAACTGAAGAATGCAACTGCCAGACCAACTTGTTTCTTCAGAGCTGTAAATCTTGTTTAATAATCTTAGGAAAATAAGGCAAGGCAGTGAATTATGAAAATCAAGTGTTGGTTATTTCCATTCTGAGGCTTAGACCACAGCTTGGGCTAGTACCCCATCAGTTTGTACATTTCTCCCCATTTAAAAGTGAGTCAGAGCATGATCCAGCATGAAATCATTGTGGACATTGGTAGTTCAGACTAAATGACAGACATCGTTCTTTAACGGTGATCTTCTTCCATACTTAACACTTCCCTTCCCTCCACAGAGACTACTACAAAATTAATCATTCAGTTGCCTTATCCACAGACTTAATATTCGCATGCCTTCCACCATTTCTTGTGGTTTGATGTGTCGTGGGTTTTTCTTCTGAACTGTCAGGGTAAAAGTTTCTCTTGAATACTTACTGCCTGCAAAGGCAAAAATTATATGCTATCTTACAAAAAGATTATTGAATGCACTGTGAATATTATAAGCTTACCTTGAAACAAGAGTGAAAACAGACAGAACTCTAAAAATGGCCATAGAGGACCCATTCCATAATTTAGACATAACTCCAAGTATAGCACCATGGTCAAGTTCGTAAAATGTTCTATTCAGAAGAGCCATGTGAACTTTTATAGTGTAAGAAGCTGTTCTTAACACATAATTATTATAAAATACAAAATCTTTGAAAATAAAGTTTTGATCAAAATAAATGTCTTGCTGGCTCTCAAGTCAGCTAGCTGCCTGAAAAACGGTATCTTTGGGGGCTACATTAGTTGTATGGAAACTTAGCTAAGAGACTGCAACTAATTTGTATCCTGCTTTAATAATGGTTTAACAAAAGACGTGCTTAGTTCCCACACTGTTTCTACAGTGTATATAGTCCAAACATTTCCCTCCCTGGGCCCTGTCTTTTTTAGCAAGCACACAGCAGTGGCTACAAAGCATAAATCAAAGTGTAAGTTCTCTTCTGAGTTTGGCTGCTCAACGTGCTCATTGCTGGACCAGCCACTTTTATCCTTCCTCCCCTTATTTAGGGTTTCCCCTAACTACCTTGACAGGATGTTAACACAGAAGTTCTTTTACCCACCTCTATTAAAACAGTAGCCCTCGTTGGTCTAGCGGAGTTCTCAAAACCACTTTCATCTCTGTGTAGGCTCCTAAGAACACTTAGTATTCCTCAAATAATAATCTCTTTGTATTATTAAGCCTGTTTGATTGATTGCCCAGTGTTGATACTCAGTATTTTATGGTATATTGTGTGGCCTGTCACAAAATCTGTTACTTGTCAACAAGTAGGCCACCAGCAGCAGCATGCCAAATGTTGTGGAATGACAAACATAATTACGCATGGTGTTCTGAAATGCATCTCACAGTTCCAATGTGGAGCAGGATTACCCCTTTATTCAGTACTCTAAGAAAAGCATAGCAACAGAAATGCAGGGAAGGAATCTGGGAACATCTGAGTTCAACTCAGAACGTCAAAGGGAAGCCCATTACAGTTTATAATACTTATAATCACACGAAGATAAGTCAAGAATCAGCTGGCACCCACGTGGTAAGGCATTTAATATTAAAGCACTGCACAGCTGTCCATTACCACACAAATATGGTGAGATTCTGCAGAGGGAACAGCAGAGAGCAAGGGGAAAGGAGAAGGGTATATGAACAGTGGATGGAAAGCACATTGCTTTCAGCTAGTAGAAAGATGAAGCACATTAAAGAAACAAATTGTGTGGGCAGACAGAGACATGATGAAGGAGAAGGAACATCAAAAGCACGAAAGGAGGAGCAATAAGAGGTCATAAAACCAAGTGAGTCAGATGCAGAGGTTCAAGCTATTGGGGAAACCCAGAGGAGCGACTGGAATGCGCTTAATATATTCCATGTGAATATATGTCTGCCAGCTCCCTTTCACCATCCTCTGTTTCCCACAGCCCACCACACTTCTTCTGTGGAAGAACCTGCTTTGAAAGGCCTCAGATGGAGGACTTCCCACACACCCTATGTGGCTCTTCCAACATACCCTATGCATAACTCACTTGACATATCAAGGGCCTCTTTACAGAATCTGGGATGAAGAAAAAAAATATTAAAAAAGAGGGAAAGTTGAACATATGGTTCAGTGAAGTCCAATAACTCCTGTAAACAAGTACTGTGTGTACTATTTCAAAACTGTTGTCCTACGAAAACCCTTAAATTAGAAATATCTGGAACGCAACAGTAATGGGATCTGTTCCCTCTGGCCCGTATAATCCTCCCTAGCTTACACCACCCACTCAATTTAATGTTGCTCTGTCATAAAATTGGCAAAAGCATATGCAGAGGTCAAGATAATATATTGCTAGAAGGTTGTTTGAATCACATTTCTTATTCAAGAGTCTAATTTCCTAATAAATATCCTAGTGATCTGTGGTTTTGACTCTTGCATGTGGTTCTATGAATACTAAAAAGAAATTGTCAAGTGCACAGTGAAGACTGGGTGGGCAATAATGAGTGATAATAGATCTAATGGCAATCGGGAACTAGCTGGAACACTCTCTTCATTCCTGGGTTTTCCTCATATTTGAGGTTTTAGAAGTGTAGATATTTTCAGTATGTACATTGCTCTGGGTTGTTGGTAGGGGTCCATTAAAAGGCTTTTGGGTTTTTTCTGATGACCACCAACCACTGTTGTTCTCAGTGTTTTGCTGGCTGAGAGATCTGGTCCCAAAAGGGGAAGTGTACAGTGCTCAAATACAGTACCTGAATTTCAGTCACTCTCAGTATCTTTAACCCCTTTTTTACTCTCTTTGAGTTGTTTCATTTGATCTAACTTAGTTTCCCCGTTTCTGTTGTGAATGCTTGGTGGCAGTCACTACTACTTCATTTGGACGAAAAGAACCTGTTTGGACAATATCTGCCTTCACAACAAAGAAATAACCTGTCATGATACACCAGGGCTTTTCAACTACATGACCTAGGACAGCATCCAGACAGCACAGAATCAACATTTAATATTAGTATAATTAGAGAGGGAAAGGAAGAGATCACCATGGTGTTGCTTGAAAGCCAAAAAACCTAATCAATCTCTCGATAATGGATAATTTAACCCCTTGTTTCCAACTACACTTAGGAAAAATTACTGTGGTCAATCTCACAATATTTTTTTTCCCACACAGAAACACTACAATATATGACACATTATTTCTGGTAAACAGTGCCTTGCTGACATGTTATTTCACTTCCACTGACCTTTCAATCACAGCTAGCATGCTTTCCTTCTTAAATGCTGTTTTTGACCAGATCCCTCTTCAAAATTACGTGGAAAAAAATCCAAGTTCTTGTCCAAACCAGTCAGTATTGCAGATTGAGTGCTACAGATTGTACTTAGTGATGGCATGACATAATTCTTTTAGATTGCTGAGGCATAGATCCAGATGTCTCCTTTTTTTTCCAGTAGTTTGATATGGAGCTCAAGACTGAAAAATACTTTCATCAAAACTCAATAAACACAAAAAATCGATTATGTAAGTAGACTTAATGTAGAAGATTGGAGGAAATCAGCACGTGCCTAAGAAAAAACAAGGAAGATTGTAATTTGAATATTTTTTGTGTTATGTGACAGGTCTTATCTCACTATCCTACTGGAATTAGTCGCAATGAACTGCACAAACCTCTAAAGAAAGGCAGGGCCTGGCCTATTTAATCACAGCCACTTCTGAAAACTGATGTGTTGCACAAATGTGACCATAAACTGAAAATAGATTTCTGCGTCTGTCATGCTCCCTGCAATTGCTGCAACTAAGGACAGCAGTCTGTGCAAGGACAGATGCACTACTTTGAAGAAAGCGTCCTGGCAGGCTTCCAGCTACTGATGCCTTTCCCTCTGAAAATCTCACCACTGCATGGTATCTCTTGGTTTTGTGCTTTTTTGGCAACCTAGACCCACACACTTGTAAAACTGCTGTCACAGTACTGATTTTAAATTGCTGTGTCGGCTCTGGGTTTTTCGCATCACAACAAATAATCTCACAAAATGAGCACAAGTGAGATGTAAGATACATTGTCCCAGAACCTGAAGAATTATAAGCACGTGGCAAATAAAAATAGACTTCCTCATATCAGTATTTTTCATTGCAAAACTATTTACATTACACTGCAGTTCTGCAGAGACAACAGTGACAGTGGCTCCATTTGAGTTATCCCTAAAACTGGGATGGTAAGGGCAAGCCATGTGAACAAGCTGTACACTTTAAACAGTTGTATTGAAACAGGCTGTTTCGTAGTACAAATACCTCAAAACCAGACTACATCTAAACTGTCCAGATTCCAAATTTAAGTACATCAGCATTGCCTTAGAAGCATGTTCTCTTAAGGAAGTAAACATAGGCTTGACTTTAGTGACACCGGTGGAGCTACTCACACCCCGAAGTTGGTGCCTCACTAAATGGCCTTGGCCAGTGCTGAAGAGAGAACCCTGGGTATTTCTACAGGAACTACAAAAGCAGGAATAAGTAGTAGTTCTAATTCTGAACTTTGATTCCTTTGGTTGAAATCCACTGTTGAAATCCATGTAGTCCAGTGCCTGATGCATGAAATCCTAGGAATAAAAGTATTACGGGATTTGTATGTGTTTCTTTCCAGTTTCATTCACCAACACATGCATCCCTGGTTTATATTTGATTGGAAATATCTCAGGAAAGAATATGTCTAGCGGTTTGAAAAAAATTAGCTTCCCACACAAAGAAGCAGAAGCCTATCTATGATTCTTTTAAATAATAGTTTGAAGTCTTCTTATTTTTTTAAGTATTCATTGGTAAAAAACCTCACAGTTCTTAGTGTGAATTTTGCTAATGTCAGGAAGTAAAAAAATAAGCAAACTAAGAAGTATTTCAAAATGTAGCTACTTCCAAATCATTATTGATGAAACAGTAAAGTCTAAATCCTCTAAAAACAAGCAAAATTTCCACTAAACTCAGTAGTGGTGTAAAAATCAGATGATTGGGCTCTACTTACACCCTAAAAAATTGTATTTTAAAGTCTATTTTCCTGAAGAAATACTATTGGGTAGTGCAGCAATCCAGAAACTTTTGATTTCTGAGAGTATTTTTGCCCGACCTCTCAACTGGCCTGGATACAGAATTGCATCGATGTTACACCTCTGTTCTGCAAATGTTTTAGAGCCTCTTTTTCAAACAATTGTTTTATAGCAGTAGAATATTAACTTAGCGCTGACAATGAGTAAAGCCCATTATAGTGTCTCACACCATGCCTGTCGTACCCTAATGTCCTTTTTTTCCCCCAAAAACAATTACTTTTCATATGCTCCATGTACATCTAAATGGTTTTTGGGAGTATGGCCCAAAAATTAATAAACCTGAACTCCATCTGGACAAACTCTAGAACCGGAAACCTTCAAGTTGCTAACTGTTTCTCCTTCATGAAAGGCAAGGTGCTGCTCTTTTTTCAGCTCAGACTTGTTTCATTAAATAAAAAAAAGGACACTGAAACACTTCTGTCTCACATGCTCCTGTTATTTGGAGAAAGTCAGCGAGGAGTAAGAGGTGCCGGAACAGCAAACATGGTCTTTGTAAATCAAACCAAATATATTTACTTCCTTATTTGAAACCCAGCAGTGTGTTGCTTGCTTTTTTCTTAAATTAAATAGATGTATGGGCATTCGTTCGAGTGAAGGTATTCCCCAGCACAAGATAAATTTGCATAATCCAGAGACATGACAGAATCTACATGATGGCTATAGAATGACATTCTGCTTTTCTCTTTTAGACTTAAACTCAGTGGTAGAACCACAGGCGAAAAAAAGGCAATCACTGTATTCAGCAGCCATGGTTTCAGCAGGACTGTATGATTTTGTTCCATATCTCTCTTCTGAGATGGAAAAACAGGCATAAAATGAGAAACAAACTGAAGACTAGTAGGATGTCCATGACTTTCTATAGGCTGAAAAGATAGTGCAAAGGCTAGAAAAGCAGCATGGCCACATGGGCAAAGACTGCAGATCCAAGAATATGAAGACGGAAATTTGAAAAAAGAGTGCCCTTATTTTCCTAACAAAATATAAACAAATATTTATTCTCCAACTAAGGCTGTGAAAAATTAAATTTTAACCCTGATTCAGAAGAATTGTTTAACTTTGAACACGTGTACAAATTATCCAGCAATATTCACTAAATATCTGATTAACTGAATGTAAGACTAGAATTAAACCTCACACATGTTAATGGGGGACACTACAACTCTCAGCAAAGAGTAATGGATTAAATTAGCAACATACTAATATGTAGAAATAAAAACAAAAATCCCATTACTGATTATGTCACAGATGGAAAACTTTGCCCAGCAATGACACCTTAATTAGTACCACTGTCAGCTGCAAAAGGTCATCTATTTCCAACTGCAATAGCAGCACTGTACAAATTATGGTTGGCTGACTGGTATCTCCTTAATCAAAATAAAACATAAAGTGATCCTTAGTGGACCAACTGCAGCTGTCCAATCATAATAAACAAAATTCCTTAGTTGATTTCTTTTTCTCGATCTATGTTTTCTTCACCTTTTCAAGAAATTAAATGGATATAACAGAGATGAAGGAAAAGACATTTTAGGCTGATTTGTGTATGTGTTGGATTATCTCAGATACACAGCTAAATCTGGGTGTTAGCCTGAAAATTGTGCAGTGTCAATTTCAAAATAAATAATGGTAATGGTATTTTCAGGATCAGCTATTTTTTTTTCTTTCTTGTTCATTGCCAAAGCATTTAGAGGCCCTTGTTGTACTTGCAAGGTGGCAAAAAGATTTACTTCTACACATCTATTGTTTCTAGAGAACCTTTTGCATATTGCTTGAGAGCACCGAATGCAAAAATTAACATAATTAACCTTGATGCTGCTAGGATGTGAAAAAGCACATTAAGCAAGGCTCTTAAAAATAATGGCATTACTAATTAAATACTGAGTTTGATATGTTTACAGTAATTTGTGCCAGGAAATGCTGTAGGAAGAGCAAATAAAGCATGTGTTTTTCCAATCCAAATTTGTTTGGACTAAAACCTGAAGGCCTTAGTAACACAGCAGCAGTTTACTGAGACATCAGACTCGGACAGTATTTTCTAGATACCACATACACATTCAGAACCACGCATACAACAAAGTACAAAAAATCCTGCCTCTAAGGTGTGGGATCTGATCTACTGTAATCCAGTAAGCGATAACAATAAGCCTTTGATAGCCATTAAAAATGTGTTATTGCATTATGAATGGCATTCATCTCACCTAACTCTAATAACTGCATCTGGTCTAAATGTACAAGCAAAGCTCCATTTCTAGTAGATCCAGGGAGACGGGCACTTACACAGTATGATTTATCCTACCCCTGTTTGAGATCCTAGATAAGACTATGATTAAACTTAAAACACAGGCGAAATTTTGATTTAACCTGACCCCAACTTAAGCAGAATTAAATCAGTGTAATTGAGAACAGAAAGAATGCCTATGGGCTGGGTTTAAGAGTTTTGAAGTTATTCCGTGCCTTCTTTCAAGACACAGTCTCCAGCCACAGTTTGTCACTTTAGAGTTACTTTATAAACTTTCAGTTATTATTCACAGCTAAGAAGTAATGACTAAATTAATGTCATAGCAGATCTCCTGTTAAAACTCTCAGGCAGAGAAAAGTTTTATTGCAGGTCTCAGTTTAATCTTCCTTCTCAGAAGCTACTGGGTTTTAAGCTCTTTGATCTTTTCCTCAGCATCACCTTCCCAGTAGTCCTGTGTCTAGCACCATTAATGGGTGAGTCTCAAGTGTTCTTTCCTGCAGCCTCCAATACAGATCAGTAAAATGTCCCTGTGAGAAGCAACTCTGTGCAGCCATTCCCCAATCAAATCTTGTCAGTCAGACAAATATTCATTCCACAGTGATTCCTAGCTACCAGCGGGCCTTTACAGAAGTTTTTGAAGATAAATACCAACAACAAGCTTCATTTTCCACAATCCTATACCAAAAAAAATTATTAACTCACCATTTTACCTAACAGTTTTCTCACCTTGTTTTCTAATGTACTTTGGTTCAATTCCAGATGCTCAGCAATGTATTGGCCCAGGAGCTGCATGTCAGTAACACAGTTTGACAAAGAACTCAGAAAAAAAGGACGAGACAGTGAAAAGAACCTAAAATCACCATGCAGCAGACTTAAGTTCCAATCCTAGCTTTATACCTGAAATGCTAGTTGGTCCTTGTTTCTTGGCTCCCTTTTTCACTACTTGTTTAGAGTTCTGTACCATGCCTTAAACAAAGAACATCAATTTAACTAGCTTTTCAGCTTTTCTACTGTGCCCAAGACTGCATCCCAAGTCGCATAGTGTAAACAGGCCACAGAAATGAGTGGTACAAGCTACAAAGTGAGGCAGCAGTCCCTGCAGGAGATTGGTACTGTCACAATTGACCTATTGCCTGAAGGCGAGGAAATTTCTTAAAGGGAAGCTGCTAGAGGAAGAACCATCAAGGTGAGGTAATTCCATAGGACTGATTAAGGCAGTGGAAAGAATGCTGCACTCAATGTATTTCTCCATATATTCATCAAATTCTACAAACACAGACTTCTCTGGGTTAGGTAATGTCTGTTCAAGCCAATGGTTCTCAGTCATTTTCAGATGTGCAACATACTTCAAATAAGATTAAAATGCCAAGGCATCGTTATCCTCATTCAACAGTCCTCTATCAGAAAGAATCTTACGTAAAAGCAAATGTCTTCTCTAGTTTTCATAAAGACTGCAGAAAAAGCTACAAAACCACACATGAAGTTAATGGCTTTATATCTGATGATCTTCTCCATCTAAAAGACTCTTTTCGTAGCAGTGACTCAGAAACATTCCCAAAAAATCCACAATTTCTTCTGCATGATGATCTCCCAGAAGCTTCTGCTATCTGTTTTGCAGCATTTTAGTAACTTATTTTCTTGATTCTATTTTTCCAGTTAAAGTCTGTATTGACACTAGAAGTGTGAAGATGAACATTTTAATCTGTTTCCAGAGACAACGCTCTTCATTAAGTATTATTTAACTTTTCTCTCAAACACACTCCTGAAAAAAAGATTTAACTAAACAAAATTCGAAGATAGATAATGATCTGTTGATGAAAGTGCACGAAGAAAGACAAAGAAATCTTGTATATCAATTGCTGTTGTCCTCAGGAAGGAGAAAATATTGGTCCTACAATCCATTAGGAGGTTTCAGAAAAGCTGAATGTTAGGAGGCCTTTTAAAGTATTGTTTAATTCCACAGTGATAAAATAAGCAATTTTTAAAATGTGAGAGAAGCTTTAGGGGGAAATAAAAGGTAAATTCGACAATTACCTCTACATCCTGCTCCTGGAAATGTTTATAGTTTTAATATATTTCGATCAACGAAAATTTTCTTTGTACCAACCAAAATAAGAGTATTTGTGAAAGGACTTCATTGGCCTCACAGAAGCTGAAGTCGGGGTGGAGGTGATGCTAGATGTTTGGGAGGGAAAAACAAGATTCCATTGCACTTGAGCATGACCTAGTGGCTGGTTCATTGATTGGCATTTATGGTAGAAACAGAAAAGACTACTTGTCTACTCAGGGCAATTAATGTGTATGCAGCAGCTCATTTAGGATTGGATAAAGGGAAAAAAGAGTGGCCAAGAATGAGGTATGTAGATGAAAAGACCCACACTCCCACACAAATTGGCCAGTTGGGACTCATGTGCCTGGTACTTGGACCAACCAAATGCATTCTATTTTGTGACTAAACCAAATGCTCAAGCTGATTTGCACGGAGGATCAAAATCTGTAACCTTTCTCATTCTTTCCAAAGTATTTAGTATAAAGCCTGTTTGAACTATACAAAGGCTTAATGGGCTAAAAAAATAGAATTAGTAGCTCACAGTTAGTATCACCATTAAACCAGAGGCTGATATTTTTATTATTCTGTATTTAAATTGGGATTCCAGTTAGACAGCAAGTGAAAACTCTGCTAGTAGAATAAATGATAAAAGAGCATATAATCTATATTGTTTACATGTTCAAATCATATCTATAGTTTGCCCAGGAAGACTGTTATACTTGTTCTTTATACTTATGAAGTAGTTTCCTCAAAGTTAGCCAAATAGTTATTTAACTTGAGTATCCTGGCTAAACTATCTGGTAAATGAAGCAACTGACATCTGTCTCTATTCAAGAGCTATTGATGCTACTTTTATCATAAAAATTTAATGTGATTGCCTTCAACTTGAAAAATATTAGTTTGCCTCAACCATGAAATGTCCCACCATAATATACTCTATACATTCGAGGCAATAAAATGCAAAGCTGTTTGACCTTTACCAGTCAGACCAAAATGGTACATGGAATTATGTATTACATTTTCATTACAAATTTTTAGCTAAATCCCTTGAAATGTAAAACAAACTCATGCTACTGAAGCTGAAACAACTTTAATACTGCTGCATCAACAGAATCTGAATGCTTGTTGATGACGACTGACAGATAAAGATAAATATATATAAAATGTTGTAACCCCCTATCCTCTTCATCCACATCCTATGACATCAAACAGGCTTTTTCACCTCTCCATGTTAGTGGTCAAAACACTTAAGGCTTCCAATCATTAAAAAAATTACTTACATGTGCATTATATTGAGCTACTTAATCGCTCTTGCTACTGCTTGACAATCATTCAACCACAAAACATTCACCTTGCTATCCAGATCTGAGCCACACTGAAGATGAAAGTCTTGGCTCTGATCTACACTTTCATTCATTCTGCTGTCTTCTCCCTTAATAAATCAAGAGGATTCAAAAAAAAAAGGTATAAATTTAGCAGTTCAGTTACACTTGTCTACATTTCAGCAAGATACAGCTTGCCCTCATGCTGACCCTTAGTTTGAAAACTCAAAAGCACAGGGACTAGGTATGTAATTCTGCTTGTAAATCATTAAAGCCAGGACCTATTACTTAGACTGTGAGATCAGATTTTAGTCTCAAAATTTTCTTTCAGGCTGCCAAAAACCACTTCACATAAAAGCAGAAAATATACAATTTTAGTGATTGGTATATTCCTTTCTGAGTAAACATGTGTCACTTTAAGAAGAACAGAACATATTGGGAGTGAGTAAATGTATTCCAAAAAGAACTAAAATAACATTGTCTTTGGTCCTGATTCCTGAATGGGACATATTGAAAAGTCCAGGGGAAAAAAGTCAGGGACTATGTCATCTCCTGTTTAACTAATGAAAAATTATTCTTAGTTGAGATAATTCTTCATAACACCACCCTACAGAGTTCATAAGTCAAATTTATATGCAGCCTTTTTGGATGAGCAAACTGCACAAGGCTACTTACTGTACACAGGCTGCAAATAACGTCAACCAAGGGAAAGGCAAGCCTACTGCACAAAGCCACATAGGAAAGAGGAGAAACCTTCACAACAGGAAGTTGTGGAGCTGCCTGTGGGGTGGAAAGCACATGGAACTAAGCCTCTTGCCACCCACACACTCAAATTTTACTGGAACCAGGTACAGTATCTAGTATGATTTCCTTCTGTGTCAGTGCTTCAGTAACTTTCCTGCACAGGCCTGCATGCATAAAGGACCTACTCTGTTAATTTGCTTAGGGGAGGAAGAGAAAGAGAGGAACGTTTTGTGGTAAGGAATAATGCCTTCCTTTCTCTTACCTCCCTCCTTCCCCAGCTATCATTTTGTTTTCGTTGGATTTGTTATAATGAAATGGCCAATATTCTCCCGCACAGAACATCCACAGCTATGTAATTGTCAGGCGTCTTCAGGTTTCATATGAACAGAACGAGGTAGAACCAGTAAATCCATCTCAGAAAAGTAACCCCTGGATCGCTGTAGTGACAGACCAATATTTTCATAATCTGAATGATATCTAGTCATTAAATAACAGTTTCTAACAGGGACACACCTACACCTGTGTTACCCATATAGCCCTCCATATTTTTGCCCAGCACCTCCAGATTTTAAAGCACACATTCACTTGGTCTTCGATCCCACACGTAATTTGCAGCTGGTGGCAGGAATTAAAGCCAACACTGCGCTTTTGCTTGTGCTGGACCGCCCACATCTGCAGCAAGGCCCAGCCTTTCAACACCTTTTCCACACTTCTTACCAGAAGACAGACAAGTTCTTCTGCAGTTGAATTAAATAACTGCAAAAGAAACCCCGTGTGTCCACACAAAATTGAAGAGTTGTGTGCACTACCCAAATAAGAAGAGCGCATCAAGCCCAGTTGACTTGTTCTGTAGAACCCTCACCACTGATACTTGAGCAAGTGCTTAGCTAGGCAACTGTGGATGGATTTTTGCTGTAAAAGGACAGTAGGCAAGGAAAGAGGATGAGAAGAAAGCAACCACAAATGAGGAAAGAACTCTGATTCATGAATGAGAAAACACTGATCTTGGCAGTGTTACAAAAGTAATATTTTCACTAGAATGAACTGTTCTCAAACAATTTCTCCAATATGTTAGATACAAACAAGTTCTACTTCAGTATTAGGCATGCATGTCTTCTCTTTCCACCTCTTTTTTTTAGTTCCAAACCCAAATTTATTG
The DNA here is from genome assembly GCA_013397725.1 of Rhagologus leucostigma. Classification (NCBI taxonomy): domain Eukaryota; kingdom Metazoa; phylum Chordata; class Aves; order Passeriformes; genus Rhagologus; species Rhagologus leucostigma. Next base: position 201,389 of record VZTD01001759.1, read on the forward strand.
TGGCCAAAAGTTCTCAAAAAAAAAAAAAAATCCCTGTCTCTGTTTGCATTTTAGCTGTGTGTCTCTCTCATGGTATACCACAGCAGTGATGCAGTACGAGATCTCGTTCCAGAACAGTATTTCCCTTTCTCTATCCTTCTCTTTTAATAGTCTCTTGCCATAGAGAAACTACCAGCATTTAGTGAGTTTCTATGGCAGTAGAACTCGGTTCTGGAAATGAATGAGTTTTTCTTTGTCTCTCAAAGATATTAGTAAGTCAAATACTAATGCTTTGACAAACTCATAGTAACCAATAACATGTTATGGATTAGTTAAACCACAAGTGAAACATAACTGCTTGTGGGAGGAAATGTGGCAATTGTTAAACAGTGGCTGGCTTCAGAAACACTTTAAGTTTAGACAAGCAGCAAAGTAAAGAACCAAACTTAACTGAAACTTGAAAGGGGATGCAGAGAGGCAAATCAAACCGTAATTAACCCTCCTGCTTTTGTAGGTACAATTTAATAGCTGCATATGATGAACATCACCAGTTCGCAGGTCTGATGAAATCCAAATCAGCAGTTTTCTAAAGGGATGCAGTTCCACATGTTTTCACGGGGAAACTGAAAATGGCCTTCTAATTCCAAAAGCACTGCATTAGGGGACTTACTTTGGCATTGATTCAGATCAGACACCTGAAATTAGAACTTGTGCTTGTGAGGGCAGCCTGGAGAAACAGCTTTTGTGTTTGAGAATTATGTACTATTTCTTCATTGCCTTGGGAAGACACTGGCATGAGCAGAAAACAGCTTCCTGTAGGATATCATGAGTGTGGATTCTCGTTACGTCTTGGGGTAGGGGCAGGACTTCCCCATCTGCTTTGGCTACATCTAGAAACTGAACTGGAGTTGCATTAAGGTCTGGAACTGTAAACAGGGTTCAAATCCTTACTATGTGTAAGCTTTCTACCATGTTTTAAAAATGGTTTAAATCCTGTCCCTGAAACGATTCTAAATATCAGCATTATCTCCTTGAAAACTTGCACTCTTCTGAGATCACACAGAATCCTCTGAATTAGTTTCCTGATTTAGAGATTTCTGAGCTTCTTAGACATTCCATAAAGAACTTTTCCTGAAAATGAATTTGATAATGTCCTAAAAAGTATGACAAGAAATTGACTATGCCCCATTATATTAACTGACTGCCAAAAGCCTCTTTTCAGTGGATATAATCCTATTTATTACTTGAAAAAGGTAGAAATTAGAGAAAAGTCTTTAAAAATCTGTTGAAAGAAGACAATATTTCTAGAAATATTTTAGCACAGTGTTGTGAACTCTTGGTTTTTATTGCAACTTCAGTTCAGCTCTCTCCCTATCTTTCTCCATATCAATATTATCTTTCACGTGACAAAAAAAACCTCATGTGTGATGTTTTTGCAAGAAATGGACATGTTTCAGATGTGGAAAGTTCATAGATTTAAGCCCCAATCAGGTAAATTATTTGGATCAAGAAAATTTACTCCAAAATATTCTGTGAAGTAACGGTTGAGACTTTGTGTTTGAATGATAGTCTGTCACATCACTGGTGTAAAGTAAATTTTTGAAGTTTTAAGAGATTTGAAGAAAACAAATTTGAAAATAAATGGCTGTTAGAAAATCGGATGAGAATGGGACTAATGAGCTACCACACATATACAATTTCAGTGGGGTTGTTTGGTTTTTTACAGGTGTAAGTCTTTTAAATATATTTATCCGAACACTGTGAGGAAATAAAACCTGGCAGAGGGAAGTTTTCGTGGCAGTACTTCAGGACTGTGAGATTAACTGCAAGGAGTAAAATGTCAGAGAAAGAAAGGAATACACAGTATGAAAATAGGACTTTAGATAGAGACACCTGCGTGTCCGTCACAGAATTTCCATTGTCCCTATCACCACATGATTCCCAATTGTGGAAATCTCGGAGGTAAAAACTGACAAAGTAAATCTTGCCTGCTGTGCCTCTGAGACAGTGCTACACCCCCCACAGAACTAACTACCATTTGAGATTATGAGCTCTTTACATGGACTAATGAGGAAATGACTGAATGTCCTAACTGAAAATCACTGTTGTCAGATCCACAAAGTATGGGTTCTCAGAATTTTGGCTGGATTCTCCCAGTGTTGTGCAAGAGCAATCTACCACATAATTTCCTGGCTAGGTAATAGCAAAACAAGTGGTAATGCTTCACATGGCAGCGATGTAGCATTTTGCACTGCCGTACAATAAACACGGGATGGAAAGTATGTCCTAAGTTCAGAAAGGAGCTTTGTTGTCTAGCTTCCATAGTAGGTTTAAGACAGCAATCTCACTGGAAATTTTGGAACAGTTATAGAGTCAGCATCACTATGTACAAGAAGAGCATGTGAAGAGTGTGAGTAAATTTCATTAAGTAGAAAAATTCACACAAAAACCTGCAGACTGAAGAAGATACCTTACTTGTCATGTAAAGCTAATTAACCACTTTCTGACATTTCATATGCAAATTCTCTGATATTACAAGTCCACTCAAGTAGCATCTCAAGTTAAAATTCTATTTGTCTATGCATGAAGTAAAATACACTGCACAGTGTATTTGTAGTAACAAAAGTGAGCAGGTAACACCATAAGACCATAAGGAAATAAATGCCTCGCTGGGTGAGGAAAAGGTCCATCCAGCCCACTGTTCTGTTTTCAACAGTGACAGTAGCTGATGGGATTTTGGGAGAGTAGTCAAGGCCCTTGTCTACAGGTACCTATTTTTAAGGCCTTGTTTTCATGACACTGCCAATATTGCATGCTTTTGCTACCCATGCTAATTTATTAGCTATCAGGAGGTTTGAAAGAAACCATACACCATTGTAAAACACAGACTCTTGTGCAATACAAAGCAAAAGGAATTCTTCAGATGTTTCCATTGAAAATTAGTGTGAGCAAAAACTAGCCTTCCAAATATAAATACAAAAAATACACCCAAAATTGATCTGAAAACACATATTTGAAAAGCATCTATGATAAAATGCCACAAATAGTTTGATAAATTCTGAGTCGTAGCGATATATTTAATTTATGAATTAATAAATCCAAATGTTGATTTAGATCAGTATTTGAACACTGTTCATCAGCATTTTAGATGTTGCTTCCATTTTACAAGTGCTGCTAAAATACAGTGGAATTTCAGATGCTCTCCACATTGACTTAACTCATCTGTTACGGAAATCAATTGGGAATTCTTCTGAATGTCCTATTTATGAGAGAACAATTTCACTAGCCCATCCTTGTCTCCAAAAGCCAGAGTTCTAATGCAGTAGCTTGCTGTTGTTATTTAAATATTTCCATAAAACCAAATGTCATATTTTTCTGACGGTAGACTATGTAGTGAAAATTGAAAACATGTTATAAACAGACTGAATTACTGTGTAATTAGGATTTCCAAGAAGGCAGATTGCAGGCTAGTCAGCATTTTAAAGATGCAGAAATAATAAATAATGGGAATGTTCATGTAATCACTTCCCAATAAATACAAGTCTGCTAACACAGATCCAACAGACATGGATCCAATATTTAATGACTTTTCTAAATCAGTATTTCTTAGTCTGTGATTTGATTTGCTTTATCAAAAAACAGTGAAATATGAAAATATTCTATCCAGGTGAAGTTTTAAAATAGAATGAAATGAACAGAATTCTGTGAGGCTTCCACTGCATTGAGTCACAAGTGCAGGTGGCTAAGCATGTAGGTATAGAATATTTTTCAACTAATTCTCTTTACATATTGGTATAAACCCTCTGCTTTCATGTTCTACCTCAGTAAAATACAGTTGCACTCCTCCTGGTCTGATCTCGAAAGTCCAAACTCAGGGAGCCCAGCTGAATTAGAAGCCTGGAGCTGAAACATACTATATGCTACATGGTGAACAGACATGCTTCAGGCTTCCTCACCATTTCTCGAGTTGCACTCTTTCCCCGAGAATCTTTGTCTACCTCAATGACAGTTTTCACTCAGCTGAAGGTGATATTTTAATATTAGCTTGATCTGACTAATCTCACTGCTTTGCTTTTGGCAATGAACTAGGATTATCCTTAAGAAGCTGGTAACAAAGGGATTCATAGAACCATGGAATCATTTAGGCTGGAAAACTCCTCTAAGATCCTTGAATCCAAGAGTTAAATCCATTGAATTAAGTTTTATTTTTAAGTCTATATTTTAATACATTAAAATTCTAGTGGAACTGTAGGAATGGCAAGCAAACTAACTTCCAGCTTTAGGTGGGGTAAGTAGCAGAGCTTGTCCTCATACCTTAGCTGGGTTTATCTGGACAACAGCTACAGTCAGTGCAGTGCAAATAGATAGGAAACTTAACTTATTGCTGATATAAACTACCAAATAATGTTTTGTCACTAGAATAAAAAGTGACATATGCAGAGTACTCCAGGGATGAACTGACTGCAAATTTTAAAAACTAATGACTTGCTTGAAAACGTTCCTGTAATTTCGCTGAACATAAACCCTGTAACAATTTTTAAATCACTCTAGTATAATTATAACTCTTTTTTCCCCAACATAAGTTCATGCATAACAATAAATAATTACCAGTTCTCATGCTCTGACACATTAAAAATAGACAGGAGTTATGGTTGCTATTTCATTTAGACTGACAGGGCTAATGTTGTACTAATAAGTAATTTGAACATATCACTACTTGTACCATTTTGCTTTTAAAATACAGAAAGAAATAAAAAGCATAGTTAAGAGCTTAATTCTGCTATTTTATTAAGGCCATGAAATATCACAAAAATTATGACTGCAAGCTGTTGTAACCGTAGGTTGTAAAATGCCTGTCATCTCGGCATACTCTGTACCATGCATCTCAGGAGATGCGTTATTCTTGCAATAACAGCAGTACAACCTCCTTATACTACACCTTCCTCCACAGCAATGTCTGATCGAGTGTAATTGTGATTTCTTTCTGTGAGGTGATTTGGAATTAGATAGTCCTGTACTCGAATGGGAAGCCACTAGAGTAAACAGGAGGGTTTGCATCAAAAGGTTCCTGCACTGAATGTATTCAGCAGAGAATTCAAGGGAGTTTTATAATTCAAACTTCTAAACCGGGCCATGTCTGTCTCTTAGGGACATTGTAAAACTGGCCACCTCTGTCTATCTATCTGTCTCTCACAAGTAAGCAGCAACTTGTCACTTTGTAGGCTTAGAACCATAACAGTTATCACTCTTCATACCCAGGACCGTTACCACACTGACCAGGACTGTATCTGTTCCAGCAGCCTGTTCCTAGGACCATTCTTACCGTGTCTGGCACTTCAAGAGGTATTTCATCAAACAATATTTATAATGCAGTTATTTCAGATACGTACGTGGCAACACATAAATAAAACTAATTGTCTTTGTTTCTTCCAACTATATTTTTTCTTACTTCTTGAACTACTAAATCCCTTTAATACTTAATAGGAGTAATCATGTACAGAATCTGTTTTTCACTTGGTGACCATGTGGGAGACATATCAAATATGTAAGCAAAAACTGCACTTTGCAAGCAAGCAAATGTGCAGGTGCTCATTGGCATTAAAAATAGCTTTGTGCAAAATATGACAAAGCACATAGCGGAAAAACACAGTGTCCAGCCAGAGCCAAGAAACCCTGAAAGTACTCTGAAATACCCCATTTAAATATTTCACACATGTTTTTAGAAAGGTGTTGGTGGACAACCAAAGGAAAATTATTTGAACTTTGAACTGTCAAATAACAGGTAAGAATGCTGTCATGAACTGTGATACACTTTTGAAAGATGAGCAAGGGAAAGAAGAAGAAACTACAGTAAGTCCACATTGCAAGCTGAAAGCAGCTTGGATGCAGTATTTTCTCTTGCTACTGAGCAAGGAAGTACAAGAATTTCTGAAACCTTTGGACATTTCTGAGGATCAGAACAGGATCCAAGCACCTGAACTGAGTGCTTGTCCTCATTTTCATGCATTCTTTCAAGTTTCCTGCTACATTACTGCTTTGTGAGCTGTAAAGACAAGGGAAAACCTTGTTTCATCTCCTTGACACGACAAAAAACCAATACAAAATGCATATATGAGCAGTTAAAGATATTCAGATCTACCAAATTGTGTTGACACAAGGAAACAAAATTTAAAGTTTCATTAAAAAGTACTTTCCTATTAACATTCAATGCTTTAACAATTTGTTTCTAGGAACAGTATGTAGCAGCAACCAAAGAACCATTATTTCACAGTGATAAACTGATACAAAAGTTGGAACAATTTATTACCAACATCTCCATGATGTTTAGTCAGAGTAATATCATACTTTTAATAACACTTCTCCAAACTCCAATTATTCATTATAAAGGCATCCAACAGAGATTAACATCACACTCTGTATCAACTGATAATCTAAAGACTGCCTGACAGTGACTGGCTCAGATTTCAAAACTTTTCTTTATAGAGGACACTAAACATACTGAGATAATTTTTTTTGCCTACAAGATAATTATTCATAGAGTGTCTCCTTTATCAACACAAGGAAACAGATGAAGAGTGTCATGCATGTTGGTAAATATTAATGGATTTAAGTTACTAAGAGTATTTGTCTCTCCAGAAGTGCTTCATTATGAAAAAATTACTAAAGTTTGGTGTAGTGAAACCCTGCACCTTCTGGGACCACATGCCCTGGCATTTTTTCAGAACTATTTTTAAATAATTTTCTGTCTCCTCAAAGAATCAGTTGTCAATGATGAATTAATTTAATATGCCAAATCAGGTGTTGGTTTTAATGTAAAATTTATTTCAACTTTAATTTGCATATTTTGTTACGTCTTTTTAGCTGCCAAATTTATAACAAAGTGATAAATAGAGCCTCCTAAGAGATTTATTTCAATTAAGCTTGGCTTCAGGGTGGTCCTCATTTCAGTCAAAACTAGAAAATTGATGCATGATTTCCAAAGCAAAAGCCACACCAAGTTGCAAAAAAATAATTCATTCTAACATTTTACCGAGTTTCACTGATGTGCGTTCATGGTATGTTCCATAATTTATTTATTGTTTATGTATTTTAGTACTGTATTTCCAACAGCCTATAAAAAATCTTTAAATGTGGCTGTAAGAAATAGTACAGCTGACATATCCCTTAATTTTTTTTCTGAAATAGATTCTTTCACTGATACCTCTTATAAGCAAATATTATTTTTTTAAAAACTCAGTTCTTACAGAATACTATAAAACATTTAAACATTAATGCATTAAATACAATGAGAACAAACCACCAACACCTTTCACAGTTAAGTATCACCAGACAAAGAATAAGAATAGGGAATCAAACTAGAAAATTTAAGACATCAGAAAACAGGAAATATGGTTTAGTGTTTAAATGCAAATGAAAATCACAAGATTTTTCCTGCTTATCTTAAAATGAAGTGTTACATTTCATTAAAATGTTTTTGAGCACACATGATGGGTTTCACATGAGTGGTCATGTTTCTAAACATCTTATTTACTTCATATTTGTCATAGAGGCAGATATCAAAAGTCACCCTCTCTCCACTTCCATTACAATATTTACACATTTGTTGAATGTTTCCTCTCTCCAGAAAACATCAATACAATAAAAATTACATTTGATTGGCCTCTCCTTTCACAACCACATTGCAAATATGGTGGTAACAGTCAAGACATCCTTAATACTTCTCTACTAACACTTCTTATGTCAAGTAAACATATTTAACAATCTCAGCCACTACATTTGCAAATGAGTGTCACTTGTCACCTGAAAACATTTGGTGCAGTAAATCCATCTTAAAATAGAAATTTGCCCTTTCTTAGGGACTAGTCAAGTAACTTTTTCCAAAATGGAGAACAGTAGTAACTGGCCACAGGATTTCTTCCATGTTTTGGTATATATAGCATGTGCTGCTGAGGTCTACCCTTCATCTACTTGGGTAGGTCTCCATACATATCTTATTTCAATATTTGAAGTGTTTAAACTTCAGTTTGAGCTCAGAGGTTGTACATGCTTTTGGGCCAACTTGTCTAATGTGAATTAAAATTGTTGAGCACCTTCAGAAAACCATTCCTACCTCCCTCACAGACAGCTCCAAAATACCAGCAGATATGAAGAGGTTAAGAAAATATCATACAAAATTATGATTCACACAAAGATCCATTTCTGTGGCTATATAACACTGGTTAATAGAAAATCATAGAAAATACTCAGCAGAGTTGCAAAATTATGTTCAAAGACATACACAGGCATATATTGTGTATGTACATACCTACTTTGGTTATAAAATATATTTGCTTTTTTGGCAGTAGCATCTCTGGCCATTAATTTATATTTAAATCTTTGTCTTTAATATTCTGCTTCCTTTGGACAATTGTACTGTATTTGGACAACAGTATTGTAGAAGGCTTGACAACATAATTGAAGTTAAGGTGATTAAAATCTTCTTTCTCTTTTTATTGTCTCCTTTTCTCAGTGCTTCTAGATTAAACTTGTTGAAGTTAGCACCATGTTGCACACTGGAAACACCTGGGTACAAATGCTCCTATTTGGACTTAAGACTAAAACTGTATGATCACAACTGAATAATTCTGATGCTGAATGTCCTCCTTCGCAGAAACAACAGATTTTAATTCCAACCTGTCATCCACAAAAGTATATGCTGTATTTCAAAGAAATCATGTGCTTTGTATTCGAATGCCAATGTTTCAGAAACTCAAGTTTTCAGAGACATGACTAAAACAGAATTACAGCATTTACTGATGTCAAAAACACGGTGCTGTCAGTTTCTGTCTTGCCACAGTTTGTAGAGCAGTAAGCCCATTTGTTTATAACGGAGCCAAATAAACATTTATCTTAATTTTTGTCCATAGAAATAGTGTCTCAAAGTATATTAAACAGTTTGGCTTGTCACATAATACTCTTTCTGAAAGCAAGTATTAAAAGTGTTAACATTCACACTAAAATAGCATTTATAGTGAAATGAAGGAAACAGAAATTTTAAGTCACTTTCTCTTACTCCAATTTACTTAAAAAACTTAACATGAAGATTTAGAGTAAATTATTAAAAAATCCTGGATGTTGCAATGCTATTGCCTCAGCAATAGCGTCTTACTGAAAATAATCAAGCCTGCTAGTCAGGAATAGAGAAACAGGCTTCAAGATGTATTACTTACTCAAACTGTATTATTACTGTTTGACACAACTATACCTTGAGCTCCTGAAAACTGGAGACACACTGTCCCATCATCTACACGGGTAACTAGTAATTGCATGGCTTTATAAGAAATAAGTTCCATCAGTTCCATTTCAGTCAAAAGAAACAAGAACTACTTATCCAGGTAAACATTAAAACAGTACCAGTGTATCCTATGATATATCACAGAAGCTCCAGGCAAATGCCAAAGAATTGAAGACGTTAAAATTCATGACTCAAAACTAATTCCAAAAAAAGTAAGCCCTTTAGAGTTCTCAGCTCCCATCTTGGAGTACAGCTTAAAGGGACTGAAATCAATTTTCCTAGTCTAACTGGGAGAACTATCATGCCTAAAATACAACTTCAAATATTTTTCACACCTTACTTCCAAATAAATCAAATGGGAAATTCAATACATCAGACAGTAAAAAACCCAAATGTATTACAAATAGCTGCAATGGAGGAAAGCAACATTCTTTAAGTATTTTCACCAAGCATGCCACAAACACTGGTCAAGCACGTTACCTTCACTCTGCAAGTGTTTCTGTTACAACTTCTGACAGGGATGAGCCAGTTGTGAATAGCTGTAGTGAGCTTTCTTCTTACTTCAGTTCCTACCAGCATTGCTGCACTGTGTGTGCTGAGATATTACAGCTGGCACAGTTATAAGGTCACCTCATCCAGCCCTTGTCCATTCAGAAGTGCTTTTTGCCTTTCACTTACCCTCTGTCATGAGTAGATTGAAGCAATAGGATTTCTCCTAATTAGTAAGGAAATTTATTCTATAGGCTCCTCAAAAGCATTTTATTTTTCCCTTGATATATTCATCTTTCACATATTCTACTTGTGAGCAGAGCTGTGAACACTGTCTCTTCTCCCTAGCCTGTCTTTACATCTGCACAATGTACAATTCCTACGTGCATCCCTGTCATCCTTTGGTTTCTGCTGTTCATGCCCTGTAGTAATTCCATATGAACTGCATGGATTAGATAGTGAGCTCTGAGAGGAAACAACCAGATCTCTGGTGTACATGGCGTCATTCTCCTAAGAGGTTTCTTGAAATAAGACTTCTAACAAACTCCTAAGAACATCCTCCACACAAAGCACAGATAAGATGACCAAAATAAAGGTCTATAAGGGAGTCTGTCAAATAGCAATGACAGCAAACGGAGGTTAGTCACTTCATAGCCAAATAAGCCACTTTTCTGATTATTCCAGGTCACAAATATCATGTAGGAGGGCCAAATATTTAGGCCCAGATGGTCTAGTTAATTCCACCCTTCATGGCAATCATTAGAAAGGCTAAGGACTTCAAAGGCTGTCACAGGAACTCACGCTACTTGGCCAGATGACACAGGACACAATACTCCGGAAAGGAATAAATAGCAGAGCCTGATTGGAATGAAGTAACTGCCTTTGAATCAGAACTTCGCAGTGCTGTGTAAAGACCACTGTGATGACCAGAATTCAGAAATGAGACTCCTCATCCCACAGAACTGAAGCCTGCCTAAGAAAATGTTTGAAGATACAGATCTGACTGTTTCCCATGTTTTATATGCCTTCTCTCAGGTAAGAACAGAAATATCTGTAAAACAAAATAGGTGTAGGTAGCCACGAAGTTTGGCCTATGTTATGTAATCCAAAGACATTTAAGTTAACAAATCATGACAGCTTCCTCAGCATGACCATTGCCTCTTCCCATTCTTCTCCATAAAACAGGTGTTTAGCAGCTTACTGTAAGTCATAGGATGAAAGAATGTTTTGGGTTGGAAGGCACATAATCGCAGAATTAACCAGATCGGAAAAGATCTCTGAGAACATCAGGTCCATCAAGTGCTGTGAACAATAGTACTTGGTGGATGATATTTTCACACTATGTTTAGGATAAGCCACAGAAGTTGTTGTCTAGTAAAATGTGCCTAAGAAATAATACTGCTATGCATAACCTACTTTTGCTACCTGAGAGCAGAAATAGAGCAGCAGAATAGTCAGAAGTGTCTACTGCCTGGAGAGCACTAAAAAAGATGTCAGCTATTAGAGAACTGTCCTTGTATCAAGCATATCTTGAGGCTGGTCTGGAAGAGATTCTACACAGATCCCAGAAACTTGACCCAGGTACACAAAATAGAGGTTGGTATTACAGACGGCAATTATATTCATACCATATGTTCACTGTCATCTGGTGAAAGCACAGCTGGGATTAATGGAGTTTTCTAATATTTATTCAAGTCCTGCTACTCGTCGATACCATCCTCAAAACATTGCCTTTCCTCAAAATTCTTGTGTGGTCAGTTTTCAGTTTTTCAAATCCCCAAGGCGCTTGATTTGTTCCTCTTATTATTTGCTAGCCTTTTTAATTCTGCAAGTATCCTACAGGCCATGGATTGGTCAATGGATTATTAGGCTGTGCAGTTAAAGAATCCAATGGACCAAGGGCAACACTCATCAAAGACTTGGATGGAGGTGGCCAAAGGCATCACAGAAACTGAGGGTGGGCCTGTTCCACAACTAAGCCCTGCATAGCCTCAGTCTGCTTAGTAATTCTTTTTAATTCATGCCTCCCCCATGGGGTGGGAAAGCTGGAGTAGGTGGCCTGCTGGCCCTCTGCCAAGCTTGTTTCCCCAGCTCCTACAAATGCCCAGACTTAACTAAGGGAAAACATACTGGCCAACTTACCAAGCCCTCTTTCCCCTGCACAGTTCACCCACTGACCCTTCCTGTCCCACACCTCTAACATCACTTTACTGCTCTTGTGTACAGTCTCACAGCAGTCTCACTACCCCACTCGCCCCTTGCATCGTCCCCCACATGTCCCTGAGAAATCTGCTGCTATTTCCCAGTGTATCCCATCTCTCCTAAGACATGCCTTCTGTGCCTCTGCTCCAACTGTCTGCTAACCCAAAGGCCTGGATGAGCATGAGGGAATAATGGCTTTTATACTATAAAGTGGGCAAGCCTTGTTCCCAGTTTCAGAGCCACGGTTCTGATCTTCCTGGGTGGGCTAGTCATGACCCTGTCTTGACAAGAATTAAGGACTTTCCACATGGGTTGGGCAATATTTAGGCACACGGCATGAGGGAAATGAATCAAAACAGGGATGGGTGGAGGACAGAAGGCTAAGTTGGCAGGGGAGAGTCATATGAATGTGAGAAAAGCAACTTAGGCCAGAGGACTTTGTAAATCTAATTCTGGAAGGCTATCTGAATTAGATGAATACTGCATCCCTGGGAAGTGGGATTAAGGTCAAGAGGAGAAAAAAAGTCAGATGATTTGGACAGCAAGACTTAGCTACTAACCTTCACCTAACCAGCTAAATGAAAGAGTGAATCCTAATATTAATTTCAATAATCTTTTCCAGGAAAAAAAAGTACTCACCCACCTATACTGAAAATATACTGAACACTATGTTGAAAATACAATACTGAAAAATAAATATATACCTTATCTTTTAAAACATTGCTGTAGCCTCATTTCTTTGCTGCCCTCTCCAAGGTTCCTGGAAATTTGACAGTTAGAAGCAAGCTGCAATTTTCTGGGATAAATAAATACTGTAACCTCCTTACATCCATGAAACTATATTCAATGTAGAAATTAACTATCTGTGATACCATTTATATTGCATTCATCTCAACAAGTACTTCTATTATGACCCAGGAACTAATTTGAAAGCAAGTATCAATGGAAAACAAAATTAAGCATTTGCATCAGAAATCAGATTTTAAGAGAATTACAGCATGTATTTGACCAGGACACAGTAGCAATACTGTATAACTTTTGTGATCATTAGTAACCAAATAAAAGAAACTTTTAAATGTTTTTTTTCAAGCAGCAAGCCATATTACATTCCAAATTCATGCAATGTTTTGTTAATACATTAAGTTTCAAATAACTACATTCAATCATTTCACTGTCTATGGATATTCACTGAAGATTCTTTTTCCTTGGTAAACTTGTCGCTACTATTTTTCTTTCAGCCATTCAATTTGACTCATGTTCAAACAGAAAATTGACCCATCTTATATTAAAAACATGACCATTTTTCTATGGACTCAGAACAGAAATATTCCCTCCTCATTCCATGATACAGTGCATAAACTTCAAAACAGAGTTTTCAGTTTCCTACACCACTTCCACTGATTATGCCGTACCCATTTACAACTTGTTAGTTCATTTTTTATTTCTCCATCCTCTGTAAACCATGCTGTTGATCACAATTCAGGCACAGTTTCACAGCTAGTTTCTTTCATAATTCATGGCCACGTTGCCACCAAAAGGGAAAGTTCTCCCTATTTCATTAAGCTCTTGGCCCCTCTTTTGTGCCAGCACTGCACTGGTTGGATCAGATGGATCGACTCTATTCAGCTGAAAACTATAAAAATTAATTAATTAGTTTTCAGGCAGATCAGCTTTTTGATCTAACCAATTACACAGCTGCATGAATGTTAGTGCCAGCAGAAGAAAGGTATTATAACCCATTGCCTGGAGTGGAAAGTGGTGGGACAGTAGCAGAACAGACTTAAACTGGTTTACGCCAACTGTGAAGCTGCAGCCCTAAAATCACATGGAACTTTGCTGAACATACTGATCACCATCTTCAACAGCACAGCACTTTGAATATTAAATGGTCAATTAAATAGTTGTTGATGTGACATGGTTAATATTTACAAACAAGAAATTACCATTTCACGTTATCAAGCACTGAATCACCTGTTTACTAAAATGCATACTATTCTACACTGATCTTTGCCTTAGGATCTTACTGAAAAAGGGAACTTTTAGATAAATTTTTGCCCCTCGTCTATTTTATTCTGCTTCATAAACATTAACATTTATAACTTGCTATTAAACCTTACCTAACAAAAATGCCTGCATTACCATTTCATCACACAATGAAAATGTTAAATAAATTTTATCCTCATTTTATGTCAAGTCCTTTAAAAGTAATTGCTACTGTTACTATACACATACCAGTTATATATTTTTGAAAAAATTGGAGATATATTGTTTTGATCAGTCCAGCAATAACTAATATATTCATGTACAAGTTTCAACTACTTCCTCACTGTTCATATGCTTTGTTTTATTTGTTTCTGTAATTTTTAGCCCCATTGAAGGTCCTAACAGGTAAACCTAAACGGGTGTTGCAAATGTAGAACAAGAGAGACATATCAAGTAATGCAACTGCCTACGGCACATAGCATTAATTTTCTAGAAATGTACTATTATTCATATCTGTTGAAACAATTTTGTCTCTAAAAGAAAAAAGTAGGTACAAACGCCCTTCTTTCTCCCTTTCTTAATGATATGATGCTCAACATGGATTGCACCAATTTGAGCCAGTCAATAATTTTAAGTCAGCCTTGCAAAATGCTGTTGCAGAGCTCTGCTGAAAAATCAGTGTAAGTTTTCTCAAGGAATCGTAAAGACTATTGTCAGATATTATATACCTCTAGGGAGAAGTTTATCCCAATATACTGAGGAGATTTAGAAATCACCAGCTTCTTTCCCTCAAATATCACATTCCTAGCCATTCCAGCAAGAACTTTGTCTTGCTTATTTCTCCCACGGGCCCTCTAGACTACAATACCTATAAATAATTAAAATCACGGAACTACTTTACTATAACCGATATACTTCTACTCTACCTAATTTTTGAACAGACCCATAGAACCTGCACTGTTATCAACATATTGTAATCAGGAATTCTTTAAAAAGCCAAGCAAAAACCCCCCAAAAACAATCAGAAAAGAGTCAGAAACATCAGGTTTTCTGGCTGTGGTTTTTCCATTTCACCTTTAAATGCCAGAAGTCATTTGTCACTTCTACTGGATTACCTCATAGATGTTCAAAGTCCGCCAAGTGCTTTTCACTATTATTTCCATCAACCTTTCAGTGTGATGACTAATCTGCTGCAGAATTACATGATGTAACACAATGGTTAAAAATAGCAAGGAATATCTTTGCTTTCTTTTATTGCCAGTCATTTCCGGAGTTCTTCATGCCCTCATGTAACTTTCTGTCCTTATAAAACAAAAATGTAAGCAGCTCTCTGTCCTTCAGTAACACTTACACATCAGTCTGTTTGCTCACACTACATTTTATATATATATATATATACACACATATATTAATGCATATGTGTAATTATACACATCAAAAATGTATATATTGAGACTATGACTTTAAGCACTGAAAATTTAGAACACACTGGAATAAGTGTTGTTGGTACAACCTCACTTAAAAAACAAAGAGTGACAGAGGCCTTACAAAAATCTCAGAAAAAAATGAGTAATTCTACCTTTGAATGAGTATTTGAAATGTCTGTAATAAGTAGGGCTTGGGGCCATGCATGATAAGGGCAAAGCAATGTATTTAATAGCTGCTCATTAAGTGCATCCTGAGTGAGGTAGGAATTCTGTGGAAAAATAGTGTAATCTCATAATTAAATGTAAACACATGAGGGACCAAGTTTACTCCATCAAAACCTCCCAAGCTTTTTCTCATTCCTTACCCCTTATTGAAGTTCTGTTATCCCCACTGTCCACACCTCTCTTGTTCTTGTCCCAGTTCCTTCCATTGATTTATATATGTTTGCCTTTTCCCGGCCTACATTCCACCAAGGCAACTCCTCCTCTGTATTTCCATGGGGGTACAAAACAGCAAAAAGAAAAAGAGACTGCCTAATTTGCTCCAAAGACTGGACCTAGATCCAATCCAGTTTCAAACAGTGCAGGAATACATGGGTACAAAACAAGAGTTCAAGGTTATCATATCTAAAGAAGAACACAGCTGAAAACTTGATTTTGTCATAGGTGGAATTCTGGAACTCCCAGTAATATGCAATCCCATGAGTCTGCCCATGGCAGCAAAGTCACACCTTAGGATGTGTTTGTCTGTTCCAAGGACTGCTGAACAGAAAGCTGGAGGTTGTGTAATTAAACATGGTGCATACACAAAAGCTCAAATCAAGCTGCACATATCATTCTAATATATTAAGTCCTATGATTTGACTTCTGGACTTGAGAAGTCTAACAGTGTTCTTTTAATACAGGTTGTGTGCGTATGTGCCTGTGTTTGTACACAATTTATTTTACAATAAAATAAAATTTGATCAATGCTCTTGATCTAGAGGAGATGTGATTCACTTCTCAGACCACTTTACGCTACTTTGATTTCAGTGTAGTTATTTCTGATGCATATTAATCTGCCAGTAAATTATTCGTTCTTTTCATACCCATGAGTACCCCCACCAAAAAATTAAGTTTTATACGTGCAGTCATATAGGTACAGGTACCTGCACACTCAAACATGAAAACTAAGAGAGTGTACAAAGAAATTTATGTCTTCTACATTATGTGTATGGCCATGTCTGCATTTGTTCTACTGTGTTTTGGGGAAGATTATCTTACTAAGATCCTATTCAAGCTTGCTGCCAGAAAATTTCAGTTTAGCACTAAACTGAAAGCTAAACTAAGGCAGTAAACTAAACTTACCCCTTACTCCCAGAGGGGGTCCAACAAAAAAAGAACATAAAAGCTGCTTGTTCAGCTGTGGCACTCCTCTTTTAAAGCTATTGTATGACTGCCTTTATTTCGTGACACATGCTGCCTGTCAGAAGGTGATAGTCTCTGTCATATTTATTAAAAGGCATTTTGGTACTAAGCAGTCTTAAGTAGCTAACTAAAGACTGTGACATAAATCATGTTTGGCATTATAAGACACAAAAAATGGTTCTCAAAGTAGTTAGCAATGAGTGACCCTACTATGAAATATTTTTAGCAGCACAAAATGACCAGAAAAATATTGTCTTACAGGGCAGAAGCTTCAAAACTTTTGAATGTCAAAAGCCATCATTCTCAGCAGTTGAATTTGATTTTGCCTCTCTTTGGTAACTGAAAAGGTATAGAATCCTGCAAGCTAGAAGCTTTCTGATAGGTGTGCCTTTTCAGGGACTCATAAGAATTGTTTTATCTAACAGTTTCTGCACCTCATTAACTCTGTTTTTTAAAGTGTTCTCAATTGCTGATCAAAATGTGCAATAAATTATACTTTGTTTTAGGAGTACTTATTTAGTATACCTTTTTTGAACGTAATCTTCTAATGCATCGTTTTTTACACAGCAATAGCATAACATTTAAGGGTGGTATGCCACTGCTAACTTACATTACAGAAAGGACTGTACAAAAGACTGGAGTGCAGAGATGTCCAAGCTCACTTTAAGCCACCTACAGGAAGACATCCTGATGCATGGCCACGGCCAAACATCATCAGCTTATTTAGTCTGGAAAACCTGCATATTTCCCCAGCAAGATTCTGCCAGTGGTTAAACTGGCTTATTTATACAGGTATTTGGATACTTCTACATTGTGCTAGATGTGCAGGTTTCATTTACGCATCTCTAGTCCCGCCTGAATTTAACAAGACTCCTTGACTTGGCAGCACATTCCATGTTGCTGCTGCTACTATAAACTTGAAAAGTGTATTTAGTTTTCCCTTGGAGACAGCTAGCATGAAATCCTGATATCACCCTAGCATATAATCCTGATCACATACACAATTAAGGTTTATAAATACACGAAGCATTACCTTTCCCTTACTATACCTAACACCAGGGCATTACCGGGTTATCGTCATTAAAACTGCGGCAGGTATCACAACACTTTTCCTTTGGACATTAAAATACAAGGAAATACAAAATTTCAAGGAATAAAATACAATTCAAATATTTTATGAGGCAAAATAGTAAATGTGGTTGTGTTTAGTGAACAATTGCTTTGTAAAAAAAGGAAAAGTTGGGTTTGGCTGTGTAAGAAAATGGCAGGAAAAGAAGAGACCCTGTAGAAGTTACTGCAGGCCTTGAAATTAATACAAACCACCAGAATCAAATGGCTGTGAGATCAGTGCTGCTTATTTCTCGCTGCAAGGAGATAGACAGAAACGTTCAACACATATTCAGGTACAGAGATATCAGGTCTTCAAATTACACAGGACGAAAACAGATGGGTCTAAGGAAAAAAAGAGATGAAAGTCTACTGTACTGGCTGTGCTACCTAACAGTTTTCATGTTAAATTCCATTTCTTATTCCTAAGGACTCCATAACCATTAAAGTAAATAGCTCAATTTCTGTAAAGCAATGAGAAGCACCATCCTATCAATAACCTATTTTGTGGGTAAGAACTTGGAATTCAAACCTGGACGAGAAATTACTTTGAATGATTGCTGCTGACAATTGTTTTGCTTCATGCTATTTCTTGACGTTGTATCTGGGTGGTAAATAGTTCCTTTCCTCTGAAATTCTGAAATCTCAAAAATATTTCTTCCCCACAGTAGAATTAACCCCAGAAGTTTCAAAGTTTTGCCACATAAAAGCAGGGAAGACCGAATCCAGAACAGCCAAAAGGCATCAGTTGTCAGTGTCTTTATTTTAATGTCAGAGCAGGGACTTGAAACTCAGCTTTCTGCAACCCTATCCCAGTGGTCCCTTTATTTTTCACATTTTTCATTCATTTTTTTCTTTCTTCTTCATTCCTAGTAAAAGTGTTCATGAAGTAGCATTTTCAGGGAA
Source organism: Rhagologus leucostigma (assembly GCA_013397725.1). Classification (NCBI taxonomy): domain Eukaryota; kingdom Metazoa; phylum Chordata; class Aves; order Passeriformes; genus Rhagologus; species Rhagologus leucostigma. The sequence continues at coordinate 220,163 of VZTD01001759.1, forward strand.
AAAAAAATATTATCCCTCCTTCACAGCTTTTGTAGAAACTGAGAGGAAAAATAGCCAGGCATTTTGCTCACTCCTACTGCAACAAGCAAAACCAAGTATGTGAAGGAACACAATAATGTGCTTGATGAAAATATATTTGTTTACAGCAAGTTGAGAATATTAATCTAGTCAATTCCAAGGTGTAAGTGTAAGGATGCAAACCATTCTGTTGAATAAGATATTAAAATAAATCAACATACTATTAACAACTATTCCAAATATTCCAGATTAAATTGGAAGTGAAGAGATCAGGCTAACATTATTAGCCAAAGAATTTTCACCACTCACATGAATTTAAATTATTTAAGCCAGTTTCAACATTTGAAGAACTTTCCTGCTCTCAAGGGAGATATTAAACGTATACATCAGTAATTCACAGATTGCTGCTGCTGCTAGTCGCCAGAATCTGTCTTTAATTCCACCCAGTTAAAATCTCTCTTCAAATTAAGAGTGTTTAATTCACTAAAAACATATCAAAATCAAACAGAAACTAAATAAACTTACTAATGATAGACAATTTAAAATTATATTTTCCGTTAGGACCTGAGAAAGGGAGGTGCCTGATTATCCGAATTATCTGGAGAGTGAGCTGTGATCTAATTTACATGGTAGTAATGAGCACATAGCTTTCTAATTACTTCCTGAATCATTTGCACGCTGAGCTGACTGAACCTGGAGTCCAGAGAGCAAAGAATATGACACTTCAGGGAAAAGGAATAGTCCAAGCCAAAGGAGGTTACAATAAACGTTTGGATGCAATTTGCATGGGTGTGAGGAAAACACCTGGGTCATACCGTGGCAAAGAGTTCAGCAGCTTTTGTTTCCCACCCTTCACACACTTTAGGGCTACTGTAGTGCAGCACAGTTCCCAGAAGAAAAAGAGGATGAGGTAGTGGTCTTGACAACTCAGCCTGCCTTAGGCAGGGCTCTTGTTTGTTGCCTCTTCTTAAATGACAGTGTGGTTTCAGAATGGCCAGCAAAAGATGTTAGATTATTAATTTGTCCTTTCATTCTCCCCAGCTAGTAATCAGATAGGCAGGGGCTCTTCTGTTCCCTCTGAAATTCTCCTGTACCATTCCTCAACAAACCTGGCTATCAAAGCTATCTTTCAGAGCAGTTGCCAGCCATGGAAGGGATTAACAAATCATTTAAGTGCTACCTGGCTACTTGAGGAAAGAGGGGCTTTATACTCAAGATCTAACACATTCTCTGCAGATACTGAAGCTGACCACACTATGAATTACCACAGAGTTTTCAAGGAATGCAAAGTGGTCCCATTGCTATGTAAGAATCCATTTACAGTTGTATTTATTGAACAGCAGGGTAAGTAATTAGTTTCTGATTTCTTTCCTAAAATGAGACCAAGTGTCAGCTAGGCTTTAGCTTGTCTGACAACCTGTATTTCATGCAGACTGTCAGATACACATGTTAAAAACTCCCAGTGACAACTCTGGTTCCCCCAAAAAGGTTGGGTTTTGTGCTAGGAAGTCCTGTTCTACAGGTGAATCTGAAACTTTCTGTGATGTTAGGCAAATAATGCTGTCTGTAGGAGTCTGCTAAATCTGTGTGTGGTTACACACTTCAATTTAATGGATTTAACCCCATTTCTCTAAAAGACCCAATAAAGTAGCTTCATTATACACTTCTGCCTGTGTTAAAAAATTCTTACAGCTGTTTCACTGAGAGGGTCTTCAATCTTCCTTCTTCGAAGAAAGGACTTAAAATTTGGCAGGATCCTTTTCACTGTCACTATGCAGTCTCACCCTGTGCAGACATGCTCCAAACTTCTGAGAAAAATCAGGAGTTTGCACGTGCTCGATGAAAGCTAGCTAGAGGGTATCAAGCAACATTCTTTACAGAGCCTGTTTTCACATTTTGTCTTCCAGACTGAACAGAGCTTTTCCTTGCAACAGCTCTTCATGGCTGCCAGAAACAATTATGGCACTGGGCACTGGAACAGAAAAGAGGCAAACAGTCTTCCTGTGTTCTCAGTGTTCTTCTTGTTATACACACAGCTCAGAAAAAGAATCACTTGGGTTGGAAGACACAGTGCTCATAAAAAAAGTGAGTTAAAAGTATACGGGGAGACTTGACAGGAGAAAAGCAGAAGGGGCAAACTGCCGGGAAAAGTGTGAAAAATATTAATTAGTACTACTAATTTCAACTTAGTGCTACTAAGTACAACTACTTCCCACAAGAACCTGGAACAGGACACACAGTTCTCAATTTTTAAGATTCCTCTGCTGTAGGTATCCTGTTGGGAAAGTCACTGCTGAACTGCATGAGTCTTCTCCACGCTGTGGTCAACCCACAAAGGAGATGACAGCTTACGGCTGCTGCCAAATACTTTATTTGAAGACACGCAAAAGCCTCTGCTACAGGTCAGTAAAATCTCTATTTAACATCAAGACTGCAGCCTGTGTAGCTCCGCCTAAGAACAATTCTGTTTTTCAGGAAGGTCTTATTTCCTTTACTACATTCTACTTTGTCAGATAGGATGGTACATTAAAATCTAGATAAAATATGACACATGCTACAAAGTCTTATTCAAATTTAAAACATATCAGCACTAAGTTCATCTGTACAATCTTTAATTGCTTCCTGTGTGCACAAGGATCCTACTTTTTTTTTTTACATGAATATATTTGGTATTCCTGCTTCATTCAAAAGTCAGGAAGTACTTAGCCAGGAAGTGTTTAGGGAACAACTGAAGCCTAGGCTTTGAATAAGGACATCGTCATTAGACTTCTGCCTAATGTCCTCCAAAAGGTAAGACAGTACCCTGGAATGAAGCAAAATCAAAGATTGGTCTTCTCTTCTGACTGTGAATTTAAAAGTCTCTGTTGAGCTGAATAAGAGGTGATCCTGAGGGAAGGAACAGCACTCTAGTCCTTCAGGGAGCAGACTATGTCAGGAGAAAGGTGAGGGAAGAGAGAACGAGGTCTCACTCATGCAATGGAAGACTGCTCTATTGGAACTGTTCTGCCTCTGAAGTCTGCCAGAAGACCTGAATTCTTACAACAGTGACATAAGTCAAGAAGATCTCTGCTTTTCACACTTCAAGCTCTACAAGCACCTCAAAACTATATGAGCAATCAGGTCTAAAGTCTCCTGCATTCTGAGGAATAGGCATTCTTGACAAAACAGGATTTGCTCTCAATCTTTCAAGTACACAGCTATTTCTGTGGGGTCATAGAAAGGAGCTCATTTCACAAAATAAATTATTTCTTGCTTGCAGGAAACTCATTTAATATAGCAGCGATTGCATAGAAAATCCCACATGGAAATTAGTTGCTCAAAGCAGGGTTTGGCTAGAGGTCACAAACAAAGCAAAAGGGGAAAACATTGATTATGCAACCACAAAGCTATGCTGTGTTGTCAGCTCAACGGAGGTATATTTAACTGGAGCAACACAGCTCCATATACGGACAGACAGGCTTGCCTGAACGACAGACACTGTGCCCTCTGGGAGAAACCACCCTACTGGCTAGTAACATAAAGGATTCCTGACCTAATGAAAATAAACTTACTGCCCAGAATTTGCTGATATTCCTGTAAATAACAGGTGCATGCTAGGAACTAGGAGGTAAGGCTACAGGAACCCAAGAGGGCTGAAACATCCTTAGCTTCCAAGTCAGTTCAGAAGTAGCCAGGAGAAGAGTCTTTTTTTTTCTGTATGTTTAGTTGGGAAGCAGATGAATCCTTAACTCTTTGCCCTCCATGATAATCTGTTGCACCAGAACATAAAACTACAACATGTTTTATTTACATCTTGAATAACTTTGGAGATACAGAATGGATTTCAACTCCGTCTCTTTCAGACAGCTGCAATTACATGTCATTTCCTCACAGAACTTGAAAAACACAACCAGCAACTGATTTAGTGACCTATATGACTCAGACAGGAGAAAATATTGCAAAGAGTCCTGAATTCCCAGAATATTAAACTTATGAAGGACTGTCTTCATGTCTGAGGATCAGATTCTTAAGGTCCAGTCTGCGTAAATGTTGCTCACGTGGCTCTCGGCTCAACAGAGGGACCACAAACGTTGTATACTATGGAGCCACTCAACATAATCTGAAGAGAATATTTCCTTCAGTGTAGCTGCAAAATACCATAAATAGGCATTCCCTCTGCTTCCTTACAAAGAACAAAATCTCAGACTTGGCTCAGTAAGACATCTGCTTCACTTGGGGGAGAGAATCCCCTTCATTTCTTTCCTACAACTATGACTATGTAATAGAAGCAAAACTTTAAAAAAAAAGGATGAGTCTACATTGTACTCATTTTCTCTGACTTCATTATCTGCAAAAAAAGATTACAACACTATGCTGGAGTAAATTTCACTTCCTATATGCCCTCAAGGAAAAGTTAATGCATAGCAAGGAAGGGGACAGAATAACATGGAAATCAAAGGGCTGTTAAAACCACTCTCTGCCCTACTTGCCTCAAACACTTCATGGCTTAGAAGCGAAGGAAAGTTTTTCCCTTTCCTATGAAGTGGCTGTTGATTTGAACAGATTCACTTGTCGTGAAAATTGTTTAGGTATATGCATTACAGTAATAAGGGATATACATGCATGGTTCACTCTGATACTGAGACAGTTGATGCCTACTGCAATTGGTAAGACTGGAGATTGAGTGCCCACAGCTATTCCAAGTACAGTGCCTGTTCTGTCTCCCTTACTGTCTCTAAATTGCTATAAAAATTAATAATTCACATGTCAAAATAACACTCCTGTAACAAACCTGTACCATGCAATCTAGTCCCAGATAAAAGGTTCCTTTGGTTTTTAATAAAGAAAACATTTTCATCTATTTTATTTATAACAGTTGAAAACAACTAGCATATAAAACATTTCTTGCTCTTCGTTCTTTATGTGCACACACCATGGACAGTGAAGATATTAAACAGTATAGGTGCCAGTAGAGACCCTTGAGGGACACCACTCATTGCTGGTGTCCATTTGGACACTGAGCCATTGACTGACTCTTATCTGCCTAATAGCCCTTCCATCAAATCAATGTCTCTCACAATTTAGAAGCAAGAATGTTGCAGAAGCCCAGAGAGATGACATCAATAGCTCTTCCCTTGTTCACTGATGCAGTTAACCCACCCTTGAAGGCTGCAGGATCAGCCGTGCACAATGGGCCTTGGTGAATATTTACTCTTGGTGAAGCCATGCTGGCCATCCCTAATCTAATTTCTGTAAAATGCTGCACACCTTCTTGATGTTTTACTTAAGGATATGCTTCTGTCATTTTGATTTAACAAAACTCATGGTACTCCGATGTGTGATACCATTTTCTAGCATAAGACTTCCAGGAAATGTGGCTTTTAAGCAGAAAAATATTCCAGCAACAAAAGTTGTGCTATCTGATTATTCACTGTGAATAATTTGAGCAACTACAGAGGATTCATTGGTTTTCAGCAAGCAGCAGACTATTATAATACACACCACCCAATCATAATCTTTGGGAGCCAATGAGGGGTGACTAGGATTTTGGAAATGCTGACAAAGCTACTAAAATGATCTTTTATTCTGGAAATTGAGTCCTTGCACATATTGCAGTTGAAAAGCTTTTGATTATTTTATAGGACTGTTACTCCAGCAATGCCAGTGACTGACTATATTCTGCCTATGCTTGTGATTACATTAAATCAGGGTAACAACTCTGAGAATAAATTTCTGTTAGAAAACATGAATACAAATAGAAAAATCTAGACCAAACCTTTGTATCACAGTGAGATGCAAAAATTTTGACAAACCACTGTTCAATGGGTAACTATGACCTAAATTCCTCTAGTTGAATACTTTCTGCAAGCCAAACAAGGAAGAATTTACCAGTATGAAATATATCCCTTTTCAAACCCATTGGCTTCCTAGGACTTCATTGTCTTATCCATAAAGTTTTGCACCCTCTTGAAATTGCTTTAATTAATAGTGTGTGTCTGGTACCCAGTAAACTGGTTCTGCTGCTATTTCCCCTGCTCCTGTTTTTTCCATCGTGTGCAACAGAATTATCACTGCTTGTTCTCAGTTCTGTGCTACTTTTCCTGGTTTTCAACCATCTCCAAAGACTTGTTGCAAGTTTTTATTGCCTCTGATTCACTGTCTTTTCATACATCATGTGTAGTTTCCTCATCTTATTTAGGTATTTGTTTCTTTCGCTAGCCTCTCTTATCCTCCAATGCCTTATCCTCCATTTCTTTCTCTATGAACTGAAGACACGAACCCTGCAACTGTTCACTAAATATACTTCATAACTGTAACTATGTTTTGCCTCACTTAAACTTTATCTCTTTTTAACTATGCCGTCACATAGTTCTTCTACAATATGGCTGTAATCCTCAAGTTAAATTCAGTTTCACTAATGAATAGTTACCCATAAGTAATAAGGGGTTTTGTTGCTGTTCCTGTTAGATGCTTCAATTCAGTTATTTATTCCTGAACAAAACTTTTCTCTGAAAGTTGGCATATGTCTAAATTACTTCAGCTCTTTCTTCCCTTCCACTTTTCTGGCATCATCAGTCATCTCCCAAACGTAAGACAATGTTAGGGAAGGCAAAGGAAAACCAAGAGAGGTGTAGGATAGTGCAGTAAAGTGAACAGGGCAGAAACAGAAGAGAAACATCAGACTGAAGGATATGGGAAGCAAATTGAGGTAGGGGTGAACACCAAAGGAAGACGGAGTGAATCAGTGTGAAAAAGAGAGCTGAGCATGAAAGGAGAAAAGAAGGCAAAGGAAAGAAAGACTTGGGGAAAACACTATAGCCATAGATAGCATAAAGATTAGACAATAAGAAAGAACAGGCAAAGAGGAGACAGAAAACAAAGGAGATTAATCAAGACCAAAAAAAAGGCCCTGGGAAGATGATCTGTATCAAAAATAAGGGGTGTTTTTAACCAAAATTGGAGATGCCTGGTATAATGGGGAACACTACAGACCAGAGTAGGACAATAAACAGAATAAATATTTTAAATAAATGAGCACAGAGTGACTAGAGCAGTTGTGCTGCTGTACACTCTAAACAAGAAAGAGGTAAGTTATGAACATTAATCTGGTGTTTCTCTGCAACTGAAAAGGAAAGCAGAACGCAAAAAGGAATTAGTATAAAACTAAGATTGGATATTATGGTGGGGCTTTTTGATATGCTCTTGATACCCCTATGTGCTACAATACATTGAATAAGGATAATAAAAGCAGAGAGCTCTGCTGTCATCACACAATGATACATGGTAACAGTAAATTTACTTTTTACATTGGGGTATATTGCTCCTGATTGCTTATTTCAGCCTTTTGCCAAGCTGCAGTCTGCCCCATTCTTGCTCAACATTTTAAATATTTTTAACGGAAATGGAATACACATCAAAAGATGTGATATTATTGTTTTATGAGGCACTGGTTAGACTTCATGCTTAGTTGGGCTCATTTTGCTACAAAAAGGCTATTATTGTACAACATAATGGAGTACATGGGATCAGTTCAGCTTTTGAGATAATTTCTTATGAGAAATTGCATGTTGGCAGATGCACTGATTTCAAGTGAGGCACCCATCTGCATCTGAAGGTACAGGATACTCCAACAAAAAGAAACCTGCAAAATAACCCAATGAAATCCTTGGAAATTATATTGTCAATTTGACAAAATATACTTGGTTTTTAGGGTGCTTTCAATGCACAGTGCTTGGCTATTACCATCATGCTCATCTTGCCTAAGGAAAAAAGACAGAGTGACTTGACAGAGGGCACTTGGCAGATGCAAAGCCTGAAATAATACCATGAATTGGTAACATCAGCTTTGTTGAAGTGGATATTAAAATTCTAACTAGCTCCAACTGTCCTGGGGCTTAGGCACAGATTTCCTGTCAGTTTGTCTATTAATTTATCAATCTAACCAGGAAAAATGACAGTGGCCTAGTTCTTTTAGGGACAGGTGGTAACTTCCACTTGTAGCATCCTCTTCAAAGATTGTTTTGAAAGGACAACTAGCCCCTCTAGACAAGTGGCTGTGCTGGGGAAAAGGAATGTCTAGCGCCAATCTCCTTTTCCGGGTGGACATGGCACAACAGTTGGGCTTCAAGCATGGTTACATATCTGAGCAATAGATAACATGTGCTTGTGAGGGCAGTGCATGCCCTTACAGGCATTTCCTAGCTCCTCCTTGGCAAATGCAGCAGGCCAGATGGAACTGTTCCTTGGGCTGCCAGTTGGACCACCCTGGTTTGTACCAAACAGGATTTTAAAAAACCCAAGGGGATGGAAAAAGTCTGAAAATTAGCAACTAAAAATAAACAGGAAATGAAGGCAGAACTGTTTCACATGAAGTGCCATAAGTAAATGAAACAGAATTCTCCAGTTGGAATTATCAAAATTATGAATTCAAGTAAAAATACTTAGTTTAGTGTTTAGTGAATAGCGAAAATAATGCCAGGACAGAAGGAAAAGGAACAGCTATATTTAAACAAAAATACTAAGCAAACACAGCTACAACAATGCTATCACCAGAACCACACCTGGGTATCTTCAATGTGAGGTAAAGAAATGTGTGCAGAAGTATGGGATTTTGAAGGTCTGAAACATGTTAACTTTAGCAAGTTTCCTGTAACCTCCTTTGGAATTCCTTATTTGTCACAGCATATTCTGTTGCTTGAATTTTTTTTCCTTTAAGCAATAGCTTTGAAACATTAAGGCTCAGGCCAAGTACATAATGGAAGCTTGTATTCTATGATTTGTAAGCATGAGCATTTAGATAGGAGAAAGTTACTGCATAATAACAACAATAATACTTCACTAGTTATCCAGGATCAGCTAAGATTTAATGCAGACTTTTTTCCAGATGAAGGTTAGACACTGTCAGTCTGTGAGGACACATCATTTTCAAAAGACATTATTTAATAGCAATATAATGCCAAAGAGAAATAGCACCACCTACAATTTGATAGTACTGTTTCAAGCTCAACAAATCAGAAGACTCTCTCAAAAAATACAAGGCACAATCCTCTACTGCCAAGGCAAAAAGTAGATGATCTACACACGACCTTCTCCTTCTGTAGGTTCTGGTACGGCAAAGAGCTATGAAATTGCTTTCTGACTATTCTATTTAACAGTCATACCAACAAAACATAACACAGAAAGCAAAGCATAAACAGATATTATTTACACAATGTATCATCTATGCCAATACTGAGATATTGAGTAAAATACTTCAATATGCAAATCCTTTTTCAATCATTTCAATCATCTGAGACCTTGAGACACTAAAGGCTGTGTTTTATAATTTTGGAGTTTTACACAAATGCAGGCACTGGAGCACTTTCATTATCTAAACAGTTCCCCAAGAAATTTAAACACAGTGAAGCACAATCAAGCCTTATCAGATAGCTTATTAAGTAGGACTTGCTGGGATACTTGAACTGTTAACCAAAACAACACAAGCAGCCTGTGTTTGTGCAGCAGGCCAGGAGCCTTGAAAAGTCTTGCTCTTCTGCAAGGTGAATTCCACTGAGTAACACTCGGTTCTGGGGGGAGACGGGGAGCTGGGGAGGGAAACAACAACAAAACAACAACAAAAAGAGATACTCCTTTCCTGCAGGACATAGGGAATGCGAAGCATCCAGGACAGCAAACTGAAGAATCACTTCAGAGTTCTTTGGATTTGGAGCACTCTCCCTACAGTTAGGGCCAGCAACACAGTCAGAATCTCAGGTGTTTCCATACTATCTCTACGTCAGCACTTTTCGAGGCGGCTGTCTCTGAAGCGTCACCAAAGCAAGGATCTCTTCCTGGTTGTGCTTGTCTACCAAACCTCTTAAGTTAACACGTGAAACAGCATGAGGTTTCTTCTTTATTATTATTTTTTTATTGCTACAAGTGTAATTTGAAAAGGATACTGTGTTTTTCTGGTTCACTCTGCCTTATGAGCACCAAGAGTATTTCTATATTTGGAATTTAAAGTCATGGGTAGAAGACTAATCCAATACAACAGAAGCTGGCTAATAAAGAGTACATCATAAGACCATTTAAGAAGGTGGAAGGAAATTGCATCCTGCTTCAGTTGGCAGGCCACCTTCCCTTCTTTTGCTACCAAACTGCCACTGCACTTTAATAGCCTAAAGTGATAATGCACAAGATGGAGCACAAAGCATTTTGTTTCTGTTTTCTGGGTATATTTTTTGCCTCTCAAAGAAAATAACACAGAAGGGTCTTTACATAAAGACCCTGGGGCAGATTTGTAGTTAGGAACTATTCAAACTGAAATCAACAGAGACATGATGGTTACAAACAGCTGATGGGCCTCCTCTTCTCTTTTACAACTGGAGCCTGAACGTGGCCATAAAAGGACCATAGAAAGTCCCAGCACAGAATTTCCATGCCTCTGACACCAAGGACAAAAATCTGACTCTGCTACAGGTTTTAATGAAGCTTTTTCTTCTTTAATTCTTAGAGCACGGACACTTCAAAAGCTGAGAATTTTTCAAATTTTCAGTAACTTAGGAAATTTCAATCTCATAGAGAGTAATGGTCTATGTTTTCCTTTCACAAATTTAAAATTTACATTAAGACCTAAAAAACTAGTAAGTAAAAGAATCAACCTATTAATTTAACATTTTCTTTAAAAAAAAAATAAGATTAAATCTTTACTAATATACTTAGAACTATTCATAAGACAAAACCAGGAAATCACCATTTAGAATATTATCTATAGCTCAGAGTTCACAACAGAGTTCAACAAGTCTCAATTACTGCCCAGAGATGTTTAATTTAATAATAGAAGGAAGCATGCATTTTTCCCATATACAACAGTACCCTAATAAATGTTCCTTCTACAATCTCCATATTTCCTTAGTTTACTTAAAATTTACTCTAATGTTACTCTGTAGGCTACTGTAACATGAATTAAATGACAAAATCAAATGCAGATTTCCACTGTGCAGGGCAACATACAACTGCATTTAAAATACAAATGGAAAATTAATTGCCAACAGGCTTAAAACTAAAGACTAGAGTTATATTGAACTAACTTACATAATAAAGATTTTTAAAATAATTGTATTCAGCTTTCTGTTTCAGTATGTGTCTTATTCTAACACTATCACTGTAGTACATATATTTCCAAAAGCAGGTGATGCAGACACTGTTTCACCTGTGACACCACGTGAAAATAAAATTAATTTTGACACACATTGTACCAAAACGTCAATATAGGTCCTGCAAATAGTGTTCTGTAGCAATAATCACATTTTTTAGTGTCAGCTAAAGTGTTTTATGAAAACTAATTACCCATTCTCAGTATGAGGCATCGATGGAGTTGGCGGTGGAATCACACTTGGGTTGCAGCACTCCTCACCATCTCAGCCAAAATCCACACAGCCAAGGGTGTTGGCTACCTGTAAAGCAGTGATTTCATCATTTCCAATTGTCTCCTTTCTACAGATATGTAAACAAATCAGAGCATCAACCAATACGGCTCTTTGGAAACCTGCATTTCCACAAACAAAGCAAATTCAAGAAATTGCATCTCCACAGTATTTTACATTTTATTTTGAAAATGTAAAACTGTAACCATGAAAAAGAAGGAATCGTTATCATTCATTTGAACAGGAATGCTTGAGTATTCATGCGCTTCCAACATATATGGATACAACAGATCCTTAGTTCTTTTCCATCAGGAAAATAATAAATATTCCAAAATGTTTATAAATATGCAGACTCATAAGGCATTAAACCTGTATAACAAAGTACAAGATCTCTCAATTTTTATTGCTTTATGTTGAAACAGTTTCTCAGAGCCCTTGATACCAGTGAAAAATGCATGTTTACCACATGTAATAATTTAATAACACAAACTGCAGTGTTCCTTTCTACTTTGTGGGTTGCCATACACAACGACTGTATCTTACATGCCAAATGAAGCAATGAAACATTATTCTCATTTAGACACTACAGAAAGTTACAGCACAGCTTGGCTAAATAATTTTCTGGGACGAGCTTAAGTTCGGGAGTGGAAGAAAAATTTCCTATTATAAACAGTACTTAGCACTTAAGAAGTGCTTTGCATTTCCACAAGGCTCCTCAAACAAGCATGTAAGGATTGCGAGCATTGTACAAGTAAGGTCACTGAAATGGGAATCTTTCTCTAAGAAAGATTTAAAAATAAATGTTTTCTCAAGTAAGAATCAGAATACACTGCAACGTTTCTTTCACAGCTAACTAAAACCCACGTCTTCCTCAATTGCTCAAAAGTGGTACATGAAACACTTTTATTGTCCTGTCAATGCATGACTGAAAATATTCCATAGTAATGTAACACTAATGAATGTAAAAATAAACATAAGTATGTTAGTAAACAAATACTATATAGGTAGCTAGCTAACACCTTTGTACTCACAAGAAATAAAGTATCAGCTGGAGTTCAGGTCCAGGAGAGAAGGATCTCCACAGTAAGGGGAGGATCAAGAGAGAACAAGGGGTAATGACTTTAAACCGACAGAGGACGGGTTTAGGTTGGACATTTGGAAGAAATTCTTTACTGTGAGGGTGGCGGGGCACTGGAACTGGTTGCTCAGAGCAGCTGTGGATGCCCCATCCCTGGAAGTGTTCAAGGCCAGGTTGGATGGGGCTCTGAGCAACTTGGTCTGTTGGGAGGTGTCCCCGCCCATGGCAGGGGGCTTGGAACTGGATAATCTACAAGGTTTCTCCCAACCATGATGGAACCATTCCATGATTCCGTGATATGAAAATCAGGGAAACATGTTGAATGGGCTCTGGATCAAGCCACAGTGGAGAGGATAAAGCAGATGTGAAGGAACCTTGATTTCATTACTCACTTTTCCTTCTCTGTTTTATCACTAATTGTTGTTTTCGTTTTTCTTTAGTATTTTTCAGTGCTAGTCTTGTTTTATTACTATTCATAAATCTTAATGTTCTTCAGATAAAAGATATTTACCTAGTTCTACATGTCAGTGAGTGAATTGCTGCCTGCTTTGACAAAGGATGTAAAAAAAAAATCATAATTAACCCATTTAAATGTTACACCTTTTCAGAATTCTCTCCTCCTACTGGGTGGATCTCAAGATACAGTCTGGAATCCTAGTCCAGAAATCTCTAAATTAAGGATCAATAAGAAAGAAGCACAGGACTGTATCCCCATCAAGTTATTTTTCTAGAGGTGTCCTATTTATGTCCTACATGACTCCCTCCCTGTAGGAAAGCAAAAGATAAATAACTCATAATTACTATGTTATCTGCTTGAAATTACATTTTTAACATCTTGTTAAAATCAGTATTAAAACTTTAAAACTCTGTCTCCTATCCAAAAATACTGGAAAATTCAGAATTATTACTTGTCCACTCAGCTCTGTCAAAACAATTTGATTGTGCAGACTTCCAGACTAGTTCACTGATTTCTTGGTACAACAGGACTCTCAGGGAACATACAGCTGTCACTTAGAAGTGTTTCCCAAAGTTTTGTCTATACAGATTACCTCCTCCTGAGACATGCAAATACCCCCGGTGTTAAAGTTCAAACCCTTTGGAAAGCCATGCTTGGTGGAGCAATACACAAGCCTCCCAGAAGAACTGAACGTTTGGTGTGAGGTTCTATAAAAAAAACCACAGGTCCAGAGAGAACAACTCACACAGCCCCTCTGCTCCTTCAAGCTGCCAGAGGCACAGGATTCGAATGTCCTCAGAGCCTTCCTTCCTTACATATATTCAGATAAGTTTATCATAAACAGTTCCACAGAAGTAAAGTGCTACCATCTCAGACTTTATATTAGAAAAAAAAAGACTGCTGGAATAAAGAATTCCCTTGTGAACATCCAGCTGACCCCTGAGCTTCCAAAAAATGTTGAGCAGCAGTAGAAACTCATTTCACTCCCACTGATACTTGACTGATTTGCCAGCAAAATTCAGCAACTCGTCCATGACATAGGCATTGTCCTGCAAAGAAGGTATTTCCATATTAAAAATGACTATGCATCATTATTCCACTGGATGGGTCTCAAAAAACTGATCCCTTGTGAAAGTCAACACCTATAACTGAGTGATGACCTATACCTAATAATCATGTCCCAAACATAGAAAGTAATCTATAACTTTGCATCATCCCTGGAATGCTATGATTCTGTTTTACAGTTTAGGTCCTATTCTAAAAAATTATATGAAGAGTAGGAAAAGTGAAAAAGCTGGAATAGTGACCACTAAACCAAATCTCTGCAGTAAGGGTTAAGTGCAGTCTGTTTACCTCATTCAGGCAACATCTAGTCTGCAGTGACCATTCCTTGGGAAATTAGGGATTCCCTCACATCTGTAACAAATTACATGGAGCAGTACAGCTCATCCTTAAAGTTCATTTGATAGTGATTGTAATACATGCCTTAAGGTTAGGATGGAGTGCTTAACTCAATCACTTGATTATATGCAGAATTTCAAATGCTGCAGAAGCCAGGCTGCATATGGAAGTTCTGGGATTGAGGACAACTCACCTGGAAATCAAGGCTGTTATTGTTCATATCTTACCACAGGCAGACCACATTCATAGGGAGAATACTACTTTCTAATGGAGAAAGAAACATGCAATAGACTAGAAGAAGTTTTCTATTAGAGCTGTCCAGGAACAGATGGTTCCAGCATCTGCTATTGTGTCTCCTTATCCTGATTTTAAAATATGGTTTGGCCTTAAGTTCAGTCAAAGTTCATCTGGCATCCACATCAGTTTACATCTTTATCCAAGGATCTTCTTTGTTCATGCATCTTACAGTCAAATGAAAGAAATTATTCACACATTGCCACCTGTGTGTGAACCCACCACCTACTTAGATGTATTTCTCACCAAAGTTAACGGACTCTACATCTCAAGGTTTGGAAGAATTTACACAGTCCAATCTGTCTTTGAAGACCACATTCCTGGCAGAACAGTCTCAGGCTGCAGAACCAGGGAGTCCCAAACCCTGATGGTTTGACAGCACTCTTGGCGGATGAAGCAGTTTTATGGCCTTCTCCTAAGTTACTGGCCAAACGAGTGCACACATTCCATTTTAATTACTGTGAACCCGAGCACGGTTTTTCTAGTTAAAGGTTCACTATTGTACAAATCTAAGATCCATATGCTTGAAATTTGCTGTGCATCATAGGAGTGCGAGGCGGGCAAGCAGACCAAACTCAGTGACTTCAGCGATGGGTTCCCAAAGAACATCCTCTGTAAGAATTAGCTTTTCACAAAATCACCTGCTTCCTCCAGCTTTTTCTTTATACGACTGGGACTCAGGCTACAGCTTTAATCCTCTCCAGACTGATCTCATCCGGTCAGGATTTAGGCTGGTAACGCAATGTTCCCAATGCCCCTTCAGGGAAACAAGATGAAAAAAGTAAAGAAAAGAGAGGGTAACATTTGTAACCATGGATCAGTGGAGGCTGGACAGTCACTTGGAAACGATGGCCTGATGTAGGTATGACACTGCACAGAAGTGCACACAAGCCTGCGGAGCTCATGTGTGATGCCAGAAATGTGAGGCAGCATTTGGCACCACTCGGAATCGTTTAACACAGCAGGCCGTTAGCACGGGGCTGAGGATGAGTGTCAGGTACACCACTGCTTTCCCCCATGTGCCAGGGCCCTGAGTAGCTGTGAGAACAATGCACCAAAGAGCAATTGTAATAGAGCTGAACTCCTTACTTTCCAAAAGATAAATTATGGCACCGAACTAGAGACATCTTTCTGAAAGCTGTATCACACATATGAATTGGACACGTGCTGTTCCAGAAAAATATGTGACAGTGGTTGCTGACTCCACTGTTATTTTCCACCTGTGTGAGAGAAGTTTTTTACTGTTTGTAAAGTAGTCTCAAGTTAATGTAGCATATATTCCCAATATGCAGCAATGCTGTACACACTGCCTTAGCATATATTATATGTGTATTATATGAAGCTACTATGAAGAATTTCCCCAAGCTTCCATATCAAATAGGAACTGACTCACAATGATCTACGGAATGAAGTGAAATGCACATGCACATGCACTGCATCAATACAGGGAAAACCTGTGGAATCCTGTCTGGCATCCCAGTCATTGGGCAGCTCAGAGCAGAGCCTCACGACCATTTCCTTTTAACGCTGCCAGGGTACAATTTCCATCCCCACACTCCGCAGGCTACAAAGAATACTAGGAACAAATATTTAAGTCCATTATTTAGTTCTGGCATGTACAATATCACTTATTCAGAAAGACCTTTATTCCTTTGGTAAGTATTACAAGCATTTCAGAGTTCCCCTGTTGACATCTTATGCAAATTGTTCCTACAGCACGCTATGGATACTTCAAACACTGGAGCAAGGCACAGCACACACGTGGCTTGTAAACTGCAGTACGGAGTGGGATTACCACAGTCCCTGGCAGGAAAAAAAGATTTTTCCCACAGCAGCTTCCTTTGTCTCTTTGTAACACACATAAATAGAGACCCGCTGTTGAGGTGAATTACAGCAGGTAGTGAAAGTATGCAGACTATAGGCAAGAGGGCCTCTTGAGTCTTCATTCCCTCACAAAATGGTTTGCTTTATCTGCCTCCTAGTTAGACCAGCCCTCATTGCAAAACTGAACACATGTAATTGAAAGTTTGCGTTAGCAGCTGACGTGATGTGCTAAAACAATCTGCAGGTCTTAATCCCTGATGAGCCAATCAAGTGGAGTTAACATCAGTCCAATACTGCTTTTGTACACAGATGGGAATCAGGGTTTTTTGAAGTCTTGTGTAGAGAGAAGATGCATTAGTTTACAGACTCAAATGGTCCAGGTGGCTTCAGCTGGGTTAGAAGATTTCTAAGAGCCGTGGGGAAATCTGTGGTAAAGGCATACCCTAAAAACCTTTCTGTGACTGTCTGGGCACCTATTTTCCCATAAAAAGTATCCTAACAAGTCCTGTTCATTCATGCTATACCAGCTTTCACACCTTGTATTTGTGGTATGCGAAGACAAGCAGCGTGTTATTCTCAACCCCATGAAATGATGTGGGCTATAGTACAGGGTTGGTAGAACCGACCAGAAATGTTTTGACCAACTGAAAAAATTCTGTTACATCACAAACAGAAATATAAGCAAGAATATAATGGTTTTACAAACTTCTGACTAACCATGAGATACTTTAATGAAACCATTCCAGCAGTTTTCCTTCTTCATTACCAGAGGAGCTGCTACAGTGAGCGGACTTGTGAAGTTCACAGCTGTGGGGAACTCCTGCCATAAAGACTGTCCCAGAGTCAGAGTTTCCTGATACTTCAGTTCTCTACCCTGAAGCCACAGGAACCCCAGTCCCAGTGCTGCAGCCCAGAGCCAGAAAAAACTCGCAACTTCACTTCTAATGGGACTCTCAGGACAGTTGGGCTTTCACCCAAAGAAAGCCAGAAGCACAGGGCCCAGACTGCCAAACCTTGAGATTCCTGCCCAAGTCCTCATTCCAAATTTCCAGATTCCTGTGTCTCTGTCCATCTAGCTGACAGAAAACAGGGAGATGGCAACTTTAAGTTTCAGCAGCCGCAGCTGAGGCAGAAGCCGCAGAGCTTGGACTCTCAAGCTTGGTGTTGTTACAAAGTAATTTAAACAAACTACGTGACCTTTAGAAAGATTTTTCTGCTTTCCTCTCTAAATGAAACATACAAAATTTCAAATTAAAGGCTTTTTTTTTTACAGAATTGAATCTGGAAGTGGAACTCTAATCTTGAGCATCTACAGCAGAGAATCCATGACCAAGTGTTTCTCACTGGTCTATGATACAGACTAATCCCAACAAGACCACAGAAACCCATAAGGATCATCAAGCCAAACTCCCTGCTCTTCACAGAACTACCTTGACAGAAACGGAATCATTGGCTTCACAACACATCCTACAGTTTATACAGGGACTCAGTGAGAAGTGCAATGGTAATGAGATATGGAGAGATTTCACCCTCATTTCATCTGACAAGTAAGTGGTTCCGAAAAAAAAGAAAAAAGCTTTTTTCTCATTACAAAATAAATGTGTTTCAGAAGTTCAACTCAAATTCCAGATAAAACAAGTGCAGAGTCACTCTCCCAAGGGCTGAAGTCCACCTGCTTTATCTAGCTGTGTTCTTGATACAGAAAGGTGATGCTCCCCTACTAGTATCTGAAATACCATAATTTCTCAGAATATCATAATATCATAATTTCCAAACCTGCTCCAACACTGCAATATTCATCCCCATGGCA
Organism: Rhagologus leucostigma; assembly: GCA_013397725.1. NCBI lineage: Eukaryota > Metazoa > Chordata > Aves > Passeriformes > Rhagologus > Rhagologus leucostigma. The sequence continues at coordinate 238,429 of VZTD01001759.1, forward strand.
TGCCAGGTATTTGCTACCAGTGTGGAAGGCTGGAATTTATCCCTGATGAAGACACATCTCACACTACATGGGCTTAGCTTTTCACAAGTGAGGTGCCCACATTTAAAGTTTTCCTGTGAATCACAAGCAGATGTAAATCTGTGCCATCAAACCACATCTGTTGGTAGTTTAAGAATAATTTGATGCTACTGTTTGCTTCCATCAAACCTGGTGCCATGAAATCACTTTGCCCAGCTTCTGCTCCTATCTGCAAATTCCTGTGCTAACTGTATTTCCCAAAACTGACTCTAGCTCCTACACGTAACTACACATTTCCTCTTTTGTTCAAACTGCTGGGGAGTTCATGGACTTGGAATCATAGAATCACTAAGGTCGGAAAAGGCCTCCAAGATCACCAAGTCCAACCTTTGACTGTACACCACGCCAACTAAACCACAGCACTAAACGCCACGTCCGGTCGTTTCTTGAACACTCCATAGACAGTGATTTCAGCCCTCCCTGGACAGTGCGTTCCAATGCTTTAGCCATCCTTGCGGTGAAAAAATTATTCCTGATGTCCGACAGGTCTTCAAACCTGAAGGCAAGTTTCTTGGTGCAGCTAGGTTCCCTTGAAAAATATGTGTAACATAAAATAATCTGAGAAACAGTAAATTCACGTGCATGCCACAATCAGCCTTATGCTCTGACACATTCAATCCACGCGATACAGGTACCCAAGGACGTATCATTATGTACATAATAATACAGATAATTAAAGCAATGGTGTAACTAAGCACAGTCTGCTTATCTCCCAGGCAAAAGTAGAAGAAAATCTAGCTACATTCAAACAGCATGGCAGAAACAGCTTCCCTTTTTAAAACTTTCTACCCTTTTGACACATAATTGCACTGCAACCCAAAGATTCTTACTTATATCCCACAAAGATTCTCATCTATATCTGAAGAAATAACAGAATTTATTCAGCTCACTTATGGCATCACCATGTTTAATTATTTCTAGTAATGAGCTTCATGTGACAGAATCCAGGTTGCCTTGAAAAACTGATGTGTTTATTATCCATATTTCCTACGTGTATGTTTTTACTTCGTAAGTATTCCCTTATCTCTGTTTATCGGAGGCTGGAAGTCACCTGAAGTTGACACTCTGAACTGGCATATACTACCACTGACTTTAACTTTGCATTATTAAAATCAAAATAAAATTCTGTATCAACCGAGAAAAATACTTCATTAGAGAAGAAGCCAGCTTGTACTTTCAAAGAGTGGAAAGGAACATTAGATTAAATCAAGCCTTCTTGCACAAAACCCCAAGAATCAGCAATTTCTATTCAGAGGTTTTAAAGCACATTCGACCTTCTTCAAGTCTTGCGTACACATCTTTACATCACCCCATCACTATAGAGCTTGAAGTTTTGAGCACTTTATATTATACAAGGTGAACAGTACATTCCACAGAATCTCTGGGAAATGTCTCCATCATAGATCCATGTAAAATTTCTGTGTAAAAACAGCTCTTCACAAACTGTCAATTCTTTCTTAGTTTGGCAGCTTGATCTAAAGCCCATTTCGGGAAATCTTTATCTAATTAATACACCTCAAACTCACCTCCTCTGAGAATTGGTACAGATATTTATGCCTACACAGAGAAAGAGACATACAGACCTCCTGCTCTGTCCTTAGGCCACTACAGTTCTGCCAGTATAATCCCCTGTGAGGGGTCTGCTTGAGAATAAAAGTGACTTTATTCTGATACTGTTACTCTGCTGTACACCAGAATCACTTCTATTTCAGAACAATCTACGCAATACCCCAGAGTAATGAAAAGGGCATAGCTGTTGTCATAGAACTGTGCTGCCACAGTTCTGCCATGTCAGGTTGCTCACGGAACAAGTTTGTGTATTGCAAAGCAGTACTCTTCTCTAAAACTACAAAGCAAGGATGCTGTATCTCAGGAATACACTCTTATTTCACTCATCAACATGAGTGATGAGGCCCAAGCTGCACCACAGGCCTTCCTTACTCATGTGGATGTAGCTCGACCCTTGGTTGGGAAAACCTTCAGTCAAATGAGTCAGTGGCAAGACAACGGGTAGTTTTGAGTTAAGGAACCACTTGACTTCAAAAATGCTCTTGAAGGGAGAGGGAAGAGTCTTTGTTTCTACTCAATAATTTATCTGATGTGCTATTTATCAATGCCAAACTCCTGTTTAGTTCAGTGCGGCTGTTTAAGAGTTCAAGTGTAAATACAAAGAGACTCACTTTGCTTGGTGAAAAACAGAAACAGGGCCTAGTTGGTTTAGTGACACGAGTGCACGTGAGAAACTTAAGGCAATACTTCTTTCCCTTTCTCCCTCCTAAGCGGTCTTTGGGTACCAGCCAATTTTCCCTCTATTTCTGTGATGAGCAGCCAGTCCCCGGTAAACACACCTCTGACTTTACTTATCCAGCTGCCCTTCCCCTCCAAGTCAGTGGCTGTAGCAGCACCCGCACCCCAGCCGCCTCTGAGGGCTTACCCTGGGCTGGGGTTCTCTGGGCTTCCATCTTTTTCCTCCATTTCACCCCTGCTGGCCTTTCCCTTTCTGGATGGCTCCTGGCCTCACAGGTGCTTTCGTGCCACCAGATACTCAGATCTTCCTGCTCTTCCCACACACAGGTCTCCCGTTCTCGGCACACCGGGAGGACGCTCACCCCTCCACATGCCGCTCCCTCACACCCTTAGGAATGGCCGCGTGCCGCCATCACCAGCAGGTTGTACCTTGGTCATGGCGCTCACACACACCAAGGGTCTGCCAGCCCGCGGCACCTTCGGGGGCAGCCACGGTGCCGAAGCCCCGCTGGAAAACGCCACCGGCAGCGGAGGGCAGCTCCCGCCGTCGACGCCCGCCCCGCGCTTGACCCCACGCCTCTGGAACCTTCCGTGGCGCTTGGGGATGAGCTGTGGGGGCAGGAGCCCCCGAGCCGAACGCCGAGGGAGCCCTGCCTCGGGCACCCCGGCCGGCGGGCGCGCAGGACCCACCTACAGCGCTCGCCTTCCGCCGGGCACCGCCGCGATGCCACTGCTTCCCGCCGAGCCAGGGGAGCAGGAAGGCGCCCGCCCCCTCCTTCTCTCCCTCCCTCTCTCCGCCGGCTCTCCGGGAGGCCCGGCTCCCGCTCCCCCGGGGGGAAGGGGGCAGCCGGACCCCCTGGAGGGGGGATCTCCTCGGGGCGGGGCGCGCCGCCGGCCCCG
>VZTD01001759.1:244134-402532 GCA_013397725.1 Rhagologus leucostigma
AAAAAAGGAAAAAAATAATAAGGGCTGGAAAATATGTCCTTAATTCACCCTGTTTGCAATGTCTCGGTGGCATATATGCTACTGAGATTATTCAGTGCTTGGAGACCCTTGTGGTAATTGGTTGAATGCAATAAACTGGAAGTTCAATTTTGGTTAGTTTTCCATCCCCAGGCAGTTGAAGTGTTTATTCTCTTCTCACTATTACTTTAAAAGATCTTTTAATTCCTTTTCAATGTGTTTTTTTCTTACTAAAAGGTACTAAAAACCTGATGTAAATGTGAGGAAGTGACCATATATGCCACAGTACCTATTTCTGAGTTGTTGAACCTGTTTTGTATTTTCTTTAAAATATACATTACATTTTTTATGGAATGTTATTTTACAGGGTTGTAAAATCAGACTTTTTTTCACCAAATATTAATTTTTACGAAACTCACAAATCTCCTTTATCATATCTGATAAACATATATGTTTAAAAAAATATGTCAAAATATGTGTCATTTATACTCGACAGAATGAGGTGGTCATTCTGTAAAAGACATGGCAAAGTATTATGGTATACATTTGAATATAACTTTTCTAAAAGCACATTTTTTTAAACTGTGTTCTACTACAGTTCCAAACCAGCTTTTTTAAACTCCATCATACCTACATGATGGAGTGGCCATGCCCTTAACAGAAGTCTGAGCACTGCCATCTTTAAAAAAAAAAAATAATTGAGCATGCTCAGTAGACATTCTAATAAGAGCTTCTTGGTTAAGATGCTGGGTCTGTGAGAATTTTTGACCAAATCATTGAACTGTGCTTATAAATGAAAACACCACCTGCAATTTCGGGAGCAATAATGGAGCTACCGTATAGAGCAGATACAACATTGCACTGGCTCAAGTAAAATATTTGTGTCCTGTTGTTGACATTTAACTCTTTTATTTTTCTGGCAATATCCCCTTGTTTATGAAGGGCTACTGACAGGCAAAGAAGTCCTCTCTACCTTGGATGGTTTCACAGCCAAGGCTGTCAAGGAATGGGTGAAAAGTAATTGTTTTCAAGTGTGCCCTTTTACAATCATTTGTTTGCTCTGGCTCTTTCATGAACAAAGGCTATTGTTGAACACATCCAACTAAACAAATAACTCATCTTGGGGTCCCTTTAACAGCTGCCTTAGTACAATGATCTATTTAAATATTACCCTAAAATTGAAACTGAACTCTTTAATGACATAATCCAGCACTATAATACAGAAGAGGCATATGTTCAACTCAACAGCTGAACAATCTCGTCAGCACATGATTTTTAGACATAAATGCTTGTATATCAAATATGGCTTAATGCAATGACATTTCACTGGTTTTTTCCTTCTTTTAGCATCAAAATTCTACCGCCTTTCTCAACTAGATGTGACAGAGTACACAGAACAGATGACAATACTAATCGTAAAGAATTTCTGTCTATTGTGTCATCTTCTGTTTCTTCTTCTTTGCACTCTTCTTTCTGTTGATAAACCAATTTAGTATGCTCTGCTTTCCTGTGCATTCCAGGATTTATCTTACCTTTAGTCTACCCATTTTACTTTCATGTGGCTAGAGATTAAAGGATGATCTTACAGATGTTGTAAATTAGTCAGCAGCAGGCATAATCATTATTAGGCATGTTGCAATAAATGTTTGGAAGTTTTACATATTTTCCAGAGCGCAGTTAGTTTAAACCACTGCAGTTTGATGGTTTCACATACGACTTTAAAAATTGAAGCAGGAAATTAGTTTACATTTCTTCAAAAGACCAAAGCCATTGTCAACTTTAAGGTCATTTTCAAAGTAGACATCCAACAGAAAAAGCTTCATTAAAATAAGTATTTCAGAATCTGCTTAGAACTGGTTTAGTATACTCCAGGATAAATACATTATCAATTTACTGAAATTCAGAATAGAGACTTGTCCTATCTCCAAGCCAGTACAGAGTTACACATCAGACCTCACACAGTGAAAATGTTACCACCCTATTTTGCTTGAGCATTCTAAAAGTTAAGTAACATTGTACTTGATATTCAGATAATTGATTGACTCTCATTCCTTAATCTTCCGATTAGCTATTATATGACCAAGATTCATTCCAGAAATGACATGAGGGGGTGAATTCCTGTGGTTAATTCCTGGATAGCAGCTGCTCAGGGGGATTAGGATCTTTTTGTCTTAACTTTGAGGACTGAAATGTTGGCAAGCCTGTATCACCAGGCAACGTCAATTACGTTTTCCACAAGAAACAGTAAATTAGCTTTGCTATCCTGTAATTTATTTTCCCCCCCCACCCCGGCCACAATGTGTTCTGGAGTCTTCCAGTAGAAATAGTTTTCTATCTGCATCTCTGTGGAGTTAATTCAATAAACACACTGATTATTTACCTAGTAATACCTTGTGTTTGCTTGTACTTCTAAACACACCATCACACTGTTACCACAAGAAAGCCCGAGATGATCTCCCTGATGAAAACTTCTGAGACTTCTGCAAACCAGGTTGGTACTACTGCATGTATGCAAGTACTTTGAAGGGTCTGTACTCACAGTCCTTTGGGAACTGGGTCACTTCATCCTTACTTCAAGAGACAAGTGACATGATGTTCTTAAAAAGTAGCATTTATGGGTAGTGCTTTTGCTCATCCACTACTGGCTTCAGACTTTGTCCCATTTGGCAAACAATGACCTGATTGAATTATACAGGCCCCTTCCCATCAGAATCACAGCATCCCTTAGGAAAGTCCAGCTAATGCAGAATAGTGCCTCAACGCCATGGATTGCTGCAATCCTGTCAAGTCTCTTCTCTACTACCTGGAATGCAATCCTAGGCAGAATTCAGTCAAGTTCAAAGTTTTAGTTGTTATGCATCTTGGTTACAGTTTATAGTAGTCATCATTATACTTTTAGTTCTTGTCTTCAAGATTTACCGTATCTAGAACAACATCTGAAACTCAAGAAAGAAGACTAAGGTTAACAACTCTGCTGCTGTGGCCCAAATGAGCAATCCAGCAAAAAGAATATAAACTTTTTCAGGGGAGAAGAGCCTGTGGTTGCAGAAAAAATTCCCCAAAGAATTCAGGACTAGTGCAAACCTTTTGCCATACATGCAACAAGCAATTAATTGATTACTGTTTTAAAGCTTAAAAAAAAAATAAATGAAGACAAACTCTTTACAAAATATGTGACACAATTATATTCTCAAGAAAGGTTTGAAGAGAGATAATAAACTATATGTGGCAGATGTTAATCACATTACTGACCTGCAGGTGATTTGAAGCTGAGGATATTTTGACAGCAGATAGTCTAAAGAACAGAACATTTAATGCATTTAGCATTCCTGGCAGACCTGGAGGAATTCTTTTTGAAGACAATGGCAGCATATCCAGAATAAGGGTAGAAGCCAAATGGTGTTCTTCTAATCAGTGGTCCAACTTCCAAAACTAAACTTTAGCATGCATTTCAGATGGTCTTTTGACAATACATGTATGGTAAGACTAAATTTTCCTGGATAGAGTTTGGCATATATTGTGTAATATTTTGAATACATATCTGTTTTAAACAATGGAAAGTGCATTTCTCTCAAGCATTTGAGGTCTATGTAATGATGACTCGTAAATAAAAAGCTGAGTTCAGACCTGTGTTATCAAAGCACAGCATCCCAGAAGACAGCTGGCCTATGAGACAGCAGAGTCAAGCATATCAGGAGTGTTTCTGCACTGAATAACTTATTTTATCAAAACTAACCTAGATAATTCCCATTAATGTTACATGGCAGGGGAATGACATTGGAAAGTCCTTCTGCAAATCAGCTCAGAGATACGAACTACAGAAAAACTAGCCATATTTTCAAATGTGTGATTTGCAAATATTTACAAATTCTACACAATACAAATATTTACCACGTCGATATTTCTTAACATAAGTGTCTTACAGTCTTTCTTTATAACTGCATTATAGAAATAGCAGAAAGAACCTGAGCTTTGTTTTTGCACTGGATCAGATTCAGTCCCTCTCAACGGAGAGAACACATTTCCCACTGCCCATCACTGGGATGAATGATCAAAAAAACAATCCACGTGGTTAACAATAGATTAACGAAGTGCACTGCATTCAAAAGCTAATAAAGACAACTACGCTGTTTTCCATTATTTTTCATGATTTGATGACATTGCACTCCTTAGCCTCCTGTGTTTACTTAAACACATCATCAGTTGTGGTTTCGTGCCTCTTTAAGTGCTATGCATACATAATATATGCTTGTTTTTAAGGTCAAAGTTACAGTTTCCATATTGACACAAATGAGATCTTACAAATTCTACTTTTTCACTTCTTGAAAGACATGTCTGAAAACATACAGAGTTTCCCATCTCCAAATAGTGTGCTTTAGAGAGAGCAAAGAACATTAAAGCATGAAATATCCATGGCACCTGCTGAATTCCACAGCAGTCATTTCAGCAGCCAGGCTGTGGTGTCGTTCCAGATACACCTATTTTACAAATACCTAGACATGGTTTTCCTGATGTGTTTTTATGGTACAATTTTAATTTCTAGTGTATAAACGTGAGCAGACCACCTTATAAGTCAGGTTTTTCGGTATTTCTAGTAGGAGAAGTGGGTAGAAGGCCTGCTGCTCTAACTCCTTCTTATATAAATGATTCTTCTAGTTCAGAGATTGCCTATGTGATGGCAGGCATGGGTCCTTAAAATAACTTAAGTACTGTTATTCTTATCTGAGAAGCAAGCTCAGATAAGAAATCTTATGGAATCTTCTATAAGAAATCAGAGAAATTAAAATCTCACTGTACCAATGGCATATTGCACATTTCATAGTAATAACTTCTGCATCTCCAGAACGGTGACATGAAACTGGATGCATTGATAATACCTGTATTGGTTCCACTAGCATTATTTATGGCATTAGGCCACGCAATCTTTCTTCGTGTGAGATGGGGACACAGGTCACACGTTTACTTGTCTCTGGTTTGTGGCTTGCAGGTCCTTTCTGTTACCAACAACACAGAATGTGCGAAGCTACTGGAGGAAATCAAGTGTGCACACTGCTCACCTCACGCTCAGAACCTATTCCACTCACCTGAGAAAGGGGAAACTCCTGAAAAAGAACTAACGCTTCCCTACCTGTGCAAAGACTATTGTAAAGAATTCTATTATACCTGCAGAGGTCACATACCAGGTAAAACTCATAACAAAACAGGGGGCTAAAGGGTGTCCTGATACGTTGGTATTGCCTGAGCGGTTATAGATCCAGCTTTTAACCAGGAAAAGTCCTCAGTGATATCCAGGGGAATTTGCCCGAGCAGAGACAGAATGTCTTCACAGCAGATCTTGTGTAGGGAGGTAAATACTTTGAGTGCTTTCTTGCCACCCTCCTGTTAAACTCGCCATGAAAAACACATGGTTTGATTGTTGTCGAAGGCACCTGAAACTATTACCTTTGCTGAAATATTAGTGTGTTAATTCTAATCAGGCAAACAAGCAGCTGGCCATCCAAAAGGCTATTGTAAATGATAGATTGCTTTAAAATGCAACAAATAAAAGGTCCTGGCTGTTTGCTGTAGCCTCTAAAAGCTGATGAGTAAAGTGTTTTTTCTGGTTTTGTTACCCTAGAAACTGATGTTTTTTCCACAGGGTTTAAAGCCCATGGAAATCAAAGGGCCCTATTTGATAGACTTCTGTGATCTTTGAATCACTTCCAGCGTGCTGTTAACAACCAAATTCTTAACTTACCTAACACTTCCTCACTGTAGTCAGCAGAGTTAGCTGGACATAACCAAAAGCAGAGTTTGCCCTGTGTTGTCTGAGGCAGTCACCAAATGTGTGCTATCACTTGTAACTATATCAACAAAATAACCGCAGAAGATGGCTCTTTTAGAAACACTGTCTTAAGACACTATTATGTTAAATAACATCTTTGGTATTCCCAATAGTAAATTATTTATATGTTTAAGACTGTCATTTTTAAACTATGCTTTTTTCCCTGTCCAAACACTACTTATAAACAATGCCACACAGGAGAAAATAATTAAATTGGTTGAGATTTCTTTTTTCTTTTTTTTTTTAACTAGCAACACAGACTGGAGAAAAGGACTTGATAATGAGATGAAAAATGAATTTGTGAATAGTCACTTTTAACATATGAACACAGCTTTGTAATATAATATAAACATGTTTGAGTAAAGGGGATAGTTTAAGTGGATGGGATTTGGAAGACGGTTTTTTAATTGCATGTGTACAGTGTGTACTTGTTTTCTCTGAAATCCCAAGGGTGCAGGGATTTTTTTGCAGTGTTCTTTTATTGACTTGAGAAAACATTTTGAATTGACTTACTTTTTCCCTTTACTGTGGTTTAACATGTATCTCAACCCATTCAAATATGAAAATATTATTATTGTCTTTATAAACTAAGAGATGTTTCTAAGGCTTTCTTAAACCAGCTGTTTCTTGCTCTTTATCACATTCCCCAAAGCAAAGCAGAATAGATCATAGTTGCCAAGACTGCCTGCTGAACAGCGATAACAGATTAGATATTCTAAATGTTTGGCCCATATAAGAAGTCAGCACAAAGACATTTTTGACATGAGTTTGTAGCTAGTACAAATGATTTTCATATTCTGCAGAGCGAGACCTCAGAGTTGTTTTGTGAAATTCTGTGTTTATGAGGAAACAATTTGTTTAATTGAAAAAAGTGATAGAGGGAAAAGTGGGAAAGAAGGAGGGAGGTGGAGGGAGGGAGAATGAGAAAAGGTTGAGCAGCACAGGAGCTACAGCCACAGGAACCTCGCTCCTCAGATCAACATATGTGGTGACGAATGACAAATTTATTTTTCTACAAAGTTTGTGTATATGTAAAACTGCTGAAGTGCATCAAGATGTCAAGTGCTTTTTGTGGCCACCCAGGTTGCCTTGAAAGATAACCAGATGAAAGCATAACTTTAGCACTGGGCAGAGCACTGTGCTTTACAGGAAAAGAGCTTACATACTTTAGCATCAGTTAAAATAGGATTTTTCCTACATCAATCAGATGCTAATAATCGTTCTAAATACTTGTCCTGAAAGTAGGTTGTACTAACAAAAACTTGTTGCATGCTTACATCCACCAGCAGGATTAATTTGGTGAGTTGACTGGTACTCGTGGTCGTTGATACCTTTTCTAGGATTTCCCAAAGGTATTAATTAAGATTCAGATCCCTCCTTTTGAGAAGATGGCCTATAGGATTTTAATATAGTTTCAGAGTCCTGTTCATTCTGAAATATAGGTAATTAAAATAACGTATCTGGGGGTTCTGTTTTCCTTGTGAGACTTGTATATCTGTAATAATATTTCTTGCGAAAGAAAGAAAAAAATAGAAAATGTGGAAGTTATGTTTTCAGCTTAGCCTGGAGGATATAACAAAGAGTTGAAAATTAACAGGCCCCCAAACCCAAGGTCTCTGGCAATGATTCACTGGGCATTTGTTAAAATGTCGAATAGTTACTCTTCCTCCATTAGGGAGTGCTAATTGTTTCTGAACACCAATACAACAGAGTTTAAGGAAATTGCTGACTACAAAAATAATTTTATCCCTAAAGTCCTGCACAAATGAGAAATATTATTAACATTTTAAGATAGCAAGCACCTTTTCTGGGATTGAAATTTTAGCAGTACATATTAACCAAGACGGCCGAGAAATTATGCATCAGTTTTTTTCATGAGTTAGCTTCAAAAATTTATTTATTGTTCTGTCTCCTGCAAAGATGAAAACTCTAGAAGATCCTTGGTTAACTCTTTTGAAGACAGCAGTTTGCCCTCCAGTTTTGACTGTACCAGAACTTCCACTGACTTCTTTAGGAATATTGAGAGAAGAAGTGGACCCTATTCCTTATTCAAGCAGAATAATATCAGTAGCTGCTGGGATTGTACGGATATGCAGGAGGGTGTAATGTTTCACAAAGAGTATGAGATTAGAGCTTCGCTGCTTCATTCCAGATAACTGCTCTGATTATTTCTCATCTAATCTTTACTGCAAGCCTCAGTTTAAGTGATTATTGATAAGGACACTTGAGTTAAGTGATTTAATGAAGTGTCTTCAGTCAATATAAATTTTAAGTTTTCCAAGGTCATAATGGAAGACTGTCAATATTTAGTACTAATATAGCTGGTAAAGAAAGGCACAGCTGATTCTGCCTTTAGACATAAGCAGAAACTTGATCCATGCTATCGGAAGGGGCATATTCTAAGGAACAAACCTGTACCACAGCTGTGGTGCCATCCAAGGACATGGGAGAGATTTTGAGCTATCTGGCCTCCATTATTTTCATTTGAAGAAATGGATTCCAGATGATTGTGGGTGAATTGAGATCCAGGCCCAGATCTGAATCCAGGCATTACCAGAACAGATGCTTGACAGGACTTTTCAAGCACCAGACAGGGTGTTCCAAAATGTTGGAATTCTAGCCCAGAACGCTGGAATTCTTAAGAAATTCTACAACTCACAAAGCACTTCCAGAAGTTCTAACATGGCTGATTAATAGTCACAATCAATATAGTCAACCTGCAGAAAAATAGTAGTGGCTGGTAAATTTGCTACTGGTGACAAGAGCATGAAGGGGATCAACCCTGGCCCTGCCTGTGTGCAGGAACCTGCAGTGTCTGAGCAGGAGAAAAGGGTCACCAGTCACTTGAAAACCAGTTGGAAATGATGTGAGCTACCACTGGACTTAGTACATTTTGAAATAATCAGTTTGAAATCACATCTTTGATTTGGTTTTCACTGGCAGTTGAGAAGAGAGGAGAATGTGGGGGTTTTGTGAACAAATTCACATCTAGCTGTCAAAGGTGCAAATCAGAAAAAACCCCAAAGCAGGAAAACGCTTTTTTTTACACAGTATTGAACTGTGTGCGCAAGGTCACAGCAGAAATAAAGCAGGTGAACCTGACTTCCAGATGCCCTCGAAGGCAGTGTAGGTTTCCTCAGATGAGTGGACGATACTCACTCCTGTGTGCAGTGCAAACAGGGGAGGGAGTGAATAGGAACTTGGTGCAAAGACTGAGACACGTGCTACCACGGCACTGGAGTTGTGTGTCAAAGAGAAGAGGCAAGGGAATGGGTAATCAGGGAACCCAGCAAAGTGGAATTCGGTGAAGATAGGATAGGAAGGGAGATACAGTGTGAGGAACAAGTGACTGCAAATACAAGTGGAGAGAGGAGGTGGGGATCAGCTGGGAGCAGTTTTCCTTTGAAAAGGCTTTTAATCTTGCAATTTATTCCCACAGTGTTTTATAAAGGCGAACACAGAAAGCCTTCACTGTAGCTGCCTTAACTGAAAAGCCTGTCGTTGGATTCTTGTTTGCAAGACAGAAAGTTTAGCATAGAAATGCAAGCCTGTGCAAAATCTGACACTTAAACATGATGTTTAATCTTCCTTTGTGATTTCAATTTTCTTTGTTAACACAGGCACTGCTCTGTCAACACGTACACAGCTGGTAGGAAATTTGTAATAATATGTATGAGTCTTTTAAAATAAATTAGTAAGTACAGAAATTCACACAGGATGAAGGGTTGCAGTCCCTATTACTTTTTTTTTTCTTTTCTCCAAACAATTCTAGTGCTTAGGGGCACTTGTCAGGGACCATTCTTCTGGACACTGTACAAACTCTGAACAAAATGGCAAATTGTACACTAAAGACCTTACAATCTAAGCATGAGAAAGAAGATAATAAATGGCTACAAGCATATAAGAGAGTAGAAGCAAATGTTTCTCTAAATGTCCTCAGTGAAGCTGTTAGTATGTTAAATGGAGCATATATAACACGTGGAGATTTTTTTTTCTAAATTACTAGGGTTTTATGGAACAAAATAGCAAAATTCCACCCTTAATGCACAGGTGAAACTGTATTTACAGAGGTTACATTCCTTCCAGTAATGCAACATTTTTCATAGTTTAATACTACCTCTACTTTTTTACAAGCATTTCTAATGAAAATGATCCATAGGCCTTACCCTTTCTTGGAACCTGCTGATGGCCTTGCTAAACAGCAAAAGGCAACTGCAGTGCACCACGCACTTTAGTGCATGATAAAATATTTCATGAGGCAAATATTTCTACATTAGCCTTATGCAGAAGAAAAGGCATTGCACTGATCAAGGGAGTTTGCATCTGATTGTTATTTGGAATGGACGTGTACCGAGTGAACGTGATCACAACATGATCCGGGTTTTCCTGACTAAAGATAACACTCAAGCCAAGAGAAGTTTATCTTTAGTAAATAGTAAATGGTACACTTGGAAAATTCTAGATATTCTTAGTAATTGTACACCTCTAATTTGCTATTGCATTTTTTTGAATGACCCACTGTGCCTAGAGAAATAAATTATTAAAGACAAACCCCTGTATTCTTAAGTCAAATAATTCAACAGCAAGATTTTAGATTACCTTTGATTTTGGCATTACCTCTACAAGCCTTGGAATACTACTCTGTGATTATATCAGAGTTCCTCTTCAGTTGTTCCACTTGAAATTACATCTCCCATTTTTTCCAAATAACTACTATAAATTAAAAGCAGCTTCTCAGAGATGAAATTTACTGAAGCTCCAAATCACGATAACTAAACTTTTACACCACAACACACTACCATGTGTTTCCAGATATTATTTTATAGAAATCAGAGGCTGGCTTTGTCGTGTCATTTTTCCAATATTTTTAAAGGAAGATGTATATGAAAAGAAGTACAGTTGGGTGGGAAAGGCTTTTCACTCCACAAAAATTCTGGGATCTAAAAAAATTTTCCTATTCCACATAAGGAAGAAATTGAACTCTTTCGAAATTTTCCATGAAGAAAGCCACAGAGAGACCACCCCAGGATAGCTAATAAAGTCGTTGTTAGGACACTTACTTGGGAAATGGGAGACTTGGGGTCAAACTCTTGCCTGACAGATGAGGGGCATTGACCTGAATATTCCTCTTCCTAATGAAACACCCTAATTACAAGACATTGGAGTATAGTGATACAAAGTTTGCTGTCTGGTTCTGTCTTTTTCATTTAGACCAGAAGTTTGAGCTTGGACCACAATCATCATGTTAAGTAAAATTTTGTCAAAACTGATAATGTTTCTGAAAAAGCTTTGCTTGTAAGAAATTGGCATTTTCCAAAGAAACACAGCTGTCCCTGATCAATGCTTATTGTACATTGTAAGCCAGAGGTTTTATGGCCAAGATCTATGGATTACTGCATTATTCACAAGTGGTAAAGCCATGCATAAATTAGGCCTCTAATTCCAATTAAGTGCTAATTCCGTGTATCCTATGAGTTATGTCCTGGACCACAGTAGATCCTAAGACAGTTGCCAGTAATGCAAAAAGGAATGAAGGTAACTTAAGACATATTATCTTAACAATGTTCTGGTAAAATAGTACATGTATAACTAGCCAGAATCTGTCTTCTTAGATTTAGTACTCCTGATTAAAACCTGGATAGAAATGACTAGAAATAGGTTTGTGAACAGAAATAGATGTATTTTAATGTCCTTAAACATAATGCAAGAAAGTAATAGCAATAGTGGCAGGGTTTTTCCTCAGAGGCTCTCATTTCATCAACTTTGTGTTTCTCTGGGTCTTTGAATTCCTTCCCATTTTAACCTAAAACCTAAGGACCACCTTTCATCCAAAGCAGCATGAGACATATCCCCCTTTTCAGGGGATGGGGCTGAGGAAGTAGACTTCCCCATGGGACACTGCTCAGCTACTTTAATGCTGGGAGTCAACCAGAGGCCAACTGGATGTCAACGCGGTGCAGTTTTCAGCAGTACTTCCCACTTTTCACCTCTCCAACCAATGTCCTTTGCTGGCAGCATTCCACAAAATTTCTACTGCATGTCTTTTACCAAAGTCTTGACTGAGATTTTGACTAGAACTAATCACTTGAAGTAAAAAAGTTAAACAGAAGCTGCTCAAGCTATTTTACAGCAGATACTACACTTGATTGATAGGTTTAAAATTCAGGAGAAGCGCGTCACAGCCTCAACTCTGAACTTTGGCTCTTAAGTTTTTAGTGAGGGAACTGTTGTGTCATTTTGAATGAAACTTAAGCACACTGAAAATGAGGTTTAATACAAATACAGATGAATAAACTGTAAAAGGCAATACTCAGTTTGTGTTTATACATTTGTGTTTACTCAGAGCAGATTTTTTTTTGCAGATAGCTCTTTGTTTAAAATGACCTCTTTTTCCACTATAATCTATTTAAAGATGAGTTTGATGACACAAAACTGCAGACATGACAACACACTAAATATTTGTACGCTCTTTTGCATTTTTAAGGTTTCCTCCAAACTACAGCTGATGAGTTTTGCTATTACTATGCAAGAAAAGACGGTGGTGTGTGCTTTCCAGATTTTCCAAGAAAACAAGTGCGAGGGCCAGCTTCTAACTCCCTGGACCACATGGAAGAATATGACAAAGAGGAAGAGATCAGCAGGTTCATAAAGATAAATTCTGTTTAATCTGAAAAAAACACCCCTAGGAAAGCCTGTGGTTTTCCCAGTGAAACAGCTCAGTGTGTGCTTATGCTGAGCAGCTGTGTTTTCCAGATGTGACTTTCTTTTGCTGCTGCTAGTGTATGTCAAAAGAGAAAGTTACATGAGCTTCAGCATTTCAGTACCATTTGATGTTTGCCTTGCTGAAAAGGTGTTAGAATCCCGCTTTGATCCACCCTGTGGATCTTGGTTATAGTCCAGCCCGTGGATCATACATAGTTCTGGGAAGTAATTTGTACCTGAATTTATTATTACTAAACAACTACGATATATTTATTAGCAAAATATTTATGTTGTGATCTTCAGTTTATTTCATTCCTGGGGTTTTTTTTTGAGAAAATAATTAAATTAGATTATTCCATCATGTCATTAGTTTAAAATGGATTTTAGAAGCCAAATTTTATCAAAGTGATGACATTTACTGTGTTTATTTTATAGTAGAAATTTTGTATTTCTAAATTATTCTCTTCTTTCACCAAAATTTTTCCTTCCCATTGCTCTACATTTTGGATCTAAGTTTATTTAATGTTCTCTTACTTGTATGCAGACCAAATTTTGCTCAAGTGAAGCTCAAGCTGATTTTCAGTATTATGTGCTTGCATACATTCAAGGAAATAATTTATATACACTAATATATAAACTTTTTTTAACATAAACCTGTTTTTAATATCATTGCAGAAGGATAATTTTATCTTTTAGGAACATTGTTGTGTCACGGTTACGAGAAAGAAGAAAAATCTCACTATTTTTTTTATTTTCTTTAGAAAACACAAGCACAACTGCTTCTGTATTCAGGAGGTGGTGAGTGGACTAAGGCAGCCTGTTGGAGCAGTACATTGTGGGGATGGATCCCATCGCCTCTTTATTCTTGAGAAAGAAGGATATGTGAAGATTTTCACTCCTGAAGGAGACATACTCAAGGAACCCTTTTTGGATATACACAAGCTTGTTCAAAGTGGAATAAAGGTTGGATTTGATACTTATCTCTACCTTTTTATATTTTAGCATGTATGTGGGGGAAATGGGAAAGATATTTTTTTAGATATTATTTTAATTTAAATAACAAAAAAGACTAATGACAAGACACACCACAGTTCTTTCTGGCAAAGAAGTGAAAACAGGTAGTGGGAAGGGAAAACATAGCATCCTGTAACTCTTAGCAAACTTTTTTCTTTCCCTTAATTTTTTCCTCACTTTAAATTCCAATGAAACTATTCAACACCAGCATTCCACAGCGTTATCTTTGTATTTTCATCCTTTGGGCTCATTTCCACCCCACTGAATTCAGATGAGTTTTGCTGTGGTGCCAGTGGGAGCAAGTCTGGCTTAGGGCTTCCCCTGCCCTTCGGGTGCTCGGTGATGCCCAGGGAACCGGACAAGGAGAGGGGCCTGGGAATGCTCAGGGATGCCCTGGAGAGGAGCAGCGCTGCTCATTCCCTCTTGGCTCGACCCCAAATGTAGCACAAGCTGCCCTGGGTGGGAGGCTGCTTTAAAACTGTATGGATTGGAGGGGCACGTAAAAGTGACTGACCCTCTAAATTCAGACACGAAGGAGGGCTGGTGCAGCAGCTTCCATCCTGTTTACTGGGATCACTTCCATGGTCAGGGGAGTGAGTGGTGAATGGGCACTGATGGGAATATGTTGGAAGGTGGAGGTGAGAAATTACATCTAGTTATGGGGTAAGTACCAAGGGAAAACTCACAAGACTGTTGGGGGATATTTTACTTCGGGAATGTTGTCAAGTGTTGTTCCATGTTGATTTCTTATCACAGTTCAGGGGGGTAATGTAAGTAGAGTCCAGATATATAAAGAAGTTTTAAACTGTAAACAGGTTATGCCTAGAACAGTCAGGACTATGTATCAAAAAGCCTTCGTGGATGAAAGTTATATTGACAACACTTGACAAAGTGATCTTAAATAATATTTGGGACAAACTAGATTGATTTAAAATGCATAGCACATGTTAACTGATAATTTTGTTTCGGCTATAAGGGCAAGAGGCCAATTAAGATAGACTTTTCTGAGAGGAAGTCTCAGAGGTTTTTAGTGTGTGTTGAAAAAGAGAGCAATGAAACATACTGCACCTTTTTCAGGAAAAAAACAGTTTCTATAATTCTGTGTTTTGCTGAATGCTTCCATTTCTGCCCCTGTAAGTAACCATTGTGTTCAAGATATCCAAACAGAAGGGACTTATCAGTAGTGTTTTTGAACAACCATCTAAGACTGTTTCATATTTCTTAACCAAAAGTTCTGATCACTTGTACTTGTGAAAAACCAACAATGAAATTTCCACAGAACTATTATTGGTCCCAAAGAAACCTTTCTCGGGGAAACTTACAGCTGCAATTTAGACACAAGGCTAAATGGAAAACTGATTTTCCATGCTTCTGAACAGGCACTAACCTGCTTGATACGACTCTCAACAGGTACCCTTCAGGATCAGATTCAACTTTTAGTTCTGTTTTAAATCAGTGACCTGATTTTTTTAATCTTTACTGTTCTAACCATCATATAATGCTCTACACTGGATCTGTTTCAACTATAACATTTTGTGTAAATAATTTGATGTTTCTAAGCTAGAAAGTCTAATTCAATTCCCTGAGATAACAGTCCAGTGACTGAGGATAATTGTATTGCAATGTTTAATGCAGGCTGGCAAGAACAGAGGCTTTATGTACTTTGCAGGTAAGGAGAAAGGGAATGTGCCTAGGAGCAAGACTCCAGCTCTTAAACAGAAGCAGTAAAGAATTTGTGGAATGAGTACATTACATAAGATAATAAATAAATCAAAAAACCCAAACCCCATATAACTAAAATGGTAGTTTTAAAACAAGGGTTCTTAAACATCTTTACATTTATCCTCTGCAGTCTGATTCCTGTGATCACTGTCCATGGTCCCTTACCTACAAGGATGGGAGATCACTGTGGCAATGGTAGCACTGTCAGCACTTGATAGAGTATTTGGTTTTACTTTCCTGTTACACATTTCAATACTAGAAACTAGTAATGGAGAATACTCTGTGGATAGATGATTTTCCAGCAGGCAGTGCAGAACAGTCAGCAATTAAAAAAAACCTCAGGAAACGTCTGCCTAAAATATTGCATCCACTTGCACAGTGCAAACATCATGGAATGTGTCCTCTGTGCTCACTCAGGAAACATGTATAGTGCCAGAATTTGGATGTACACACTTTGAAGAAAACAGAAACTGTTCACCTCTTTTCCAGCCTTGGAGCAATGATAGCAAGAAAAGGAAAACAATATTTTTTTCCTAAAAAGAAGTGTAAAAATTTTCTCGCTTATACTCAAGTGTCTGAAAAAAGCAATTTCTGCTATTTTCTTTCTGTACCTGAAATACAAACAAATACTTAACCTAGTGACAGTAAAAACAGCAAAAATACTTTTTCAAACTTTTAGAGACATATGTTGTACCCAGCAAATAATTAGAATAATGATAATGACAATGCTAATGCTAATGCTAATAATAATAATAATAATAATAATAATAATAATAATAATAATAATAAAAATGCAGCTGTGGTTTAATCAAAGGTAATGTAAATTGATTCCTCTGAAAAGAATTTTGGACAGCTATCCTAGTAATATATTTTTAATACCAATAGATGGAATAAAATAGTGGTGGTGATTTTGTCTTCTTTTTCTAATGTCAAGAGGAAATTTAGCAGTGATAAAATCATTATATTGTCACAAAGTAGCAAATCTGTTCCAAAGAATCATCTTAGAACTATCTTGAGGCTGATACAACCAAGGAAGTGAAGTGATGCTACTTAATAAAAGTAATCCTGGAGGTTAATTCTGAGCTCACTAACATATTTCACTCAGCACAGCACTGCTGGTCAGATAAGGGGAAAAACAATACACAAAAACAGAGGAAGAGAGGTGATTGCACTGTATAACAATAAGTCATGTTTTCCTCCTAAAGAAGATGCCTTTTTGTTTGTCTAATGGATCTACTGGTCCCTGTGTTGATGAAATTCTTTTGAAGCCCCTAACATTGCTGTGAGCAAGTTTGTAGGGCTTCTTCACAGGCCCTGCTGCCCTAAGCACATCAGTAGGGTTGTCTGGACTTGCTTCTTGTCCATCACTCCTGGGAAGGAGTGGATATAAACAGAGAGTAAGTAAGAAGAGTGGTACAACTCTTTGCCTAAGTTTTATTGGTCCATTGGCTTTTAATGTTCACTGAAGTCATTGAGGTTCTCTGCTTGAAAACTGTTGCTGCAGTAAAATTACTGACAGTTACATGATTTAATTTTAAGGAGTTCAAATGAAAAAGAAGCAGCAATAATTTTATCTGCTGCCAGTATCTCAGAAAGAATTAGCACAAGTGTGGAGAAGTATTTCATAACAGAGATAGATTCCATGAATGGATGATGGTGACTTGTGCTTCTTGGTGGCCCTACTCAAGAGAAAATTAGATACAGGATTCCTGAAGATAAAAAAAAAAAAAAAAAAAGCTTAAGAACCAATTTTTCTTTGCACATCTCCCAGTTTCTAAAACTCTTCGACAGCACAGTTAGAAGGAATGCTTTTTTGGTCTTCTACTTTTTAACTTAGTTGTTGGAAGCCATGAATGGGTATTAATCAAGAATTTGCTAATTCAGCATCTGTGGCCTTCTCCAATGCATTTTGTGTCACACCAGCTACATAAGTATTGCCGTATGTGTGCATGGATTGGGCACTTGGCCAACCCCCTCCCGTCACCTCCTTCCCTGTGTCAGGAATGTGGTGACAAGAAGAAGCCGTGCACCTCGGTCTCACCCCAAAGCTGAGCAAGGACATGAGTGAGACATGCACCTGTAACTCAAATCTAGCCCATGCACCTGGGCTCTTATAGTGATATTTAGGGATATCTAGCCCAGTGTAATGGAGAAAATATTGATTCTATCTCCTAATATATGAACATTCCCATTAATATTGCAAACTATCCTGAGTATATTCAAAAGAATGAATCTTTTACCAAAAAAACCCCAAAACCACCCAAACTAAAAGTCTGCTTCCATGTTGTGGTGATTTACTGCTCCATTATTTTGTGCTAAAGAGAGCTGTTAGTTGCAGAGCAACATTTTGCAGTTCTTCCTTCAAAGTTATGTAGCAAAGACAATTTTTTAATGAAAATATTAGAACCCTTTTTTCTCTCTGACTGATTTTCACTACTGTTATTTTCTTTCTGTTTTAAACTACTGCCAAATAGAAAAGAGGCAGAAAGTTGAAATGAGAAGCCATTGAACTAATAATGATAACAATTTGATTTAAGTGGGATTTAAGGAGACCTTAATCAATTATCTAGAAGATTTAGACCTGATGTGTCTGAATCTATTGTCAAAATTTAGGCAAAATAATTAAAGGGTCCAAAAGTATCACGCAAATCTGATTTTATCCTATAATGCACTCAGCAGGGAAAAAAAAGTGTCAAAACATTCTAAATACTTGGATTTAATGATTTCTTGAGATGCAATAATGCTGAAATGCTGTTATTACAAGATCAGTCTAGTCACCTTGTACTCAAGATTGTATCTAATTTACAGAAAAATGGTCAGTGCTGTAGCAGTTCTCCAACTTTTCATGCTCCTGTGACTGTATTTTATCTTATTGACTGTATTATTTTCTAAGATTTGGAAACCTTTAGGTTAGTAGCAGTCGCCATAAAATGTAGCACAACCTATTACATCAATTTTCACTTACTTTCTTCTCTCCTGAGCCCAAAAACCTGGTCTAAAATATATTGGTCTAAAATATATTGTTCAGAAGGGAAGGCATCAAGGTACGGTTTAGGCAACAACAAAAAAATTAGGAGCTTACCACTTCTCTTGGGAATTAAATGCTATAATCACCTTTCAGAATACTTTCTGAAAAGCTAAGCAGCTCTAGGACTGCAACTGTTAGTCCTTAAATCATTTTTGTGGTCCGTCCCTATAATCATTCAACTTCCCCAAATCCTTTTAAAACGAAGGACCTCAGAACTGTACAAAGTAGCCAAGTTTATATCTTACTGCTGCCAATGGTAAAATCAAGTCCCTGTAGTTAGAAGGTCATTTTCTACCTATAAATCCACCAATTGAATGAGCTCTTTAGGTACAGGATTGCAGCAGGGCTTCATGTTCAGTTGGTTGTCTCTCTGATCCTTAAGTGATTTTCAGTTTATTGCTTCTTTTTTGTTGTTGTTTTGTTTTCTTTTTGATTGTGACTAAGCTCTGGTGCAGCTCTGGTGTGTTTCTGCTGGCTACAGGGTCATAAATTGTGCAGCCAGCAAGAACGGCTGCACCCTGCTGCACTTTGCCTCACACAGTGCTGAGAGCAGAAACCCCCGCAAAATGGGTGTCCTTAATTTTGCCATTATGCAATTACCACTTGCACTTGCGTAGAGATTCAGTTATTTATATATTTTTTTAGCTAGTAATAAAATATTTCTCATGTATCTCATGGGAATACCATGATAAAGGGCAAAGTCTCTGAGGAAGGAAAGGGCAGGGCAGGGGAGGGAAGGGAAAAGGGACAGAAAATCTCAGTTAAATGGTAACAGAGATCACTGTTGAGAACATATGAGTTAAACTCGACCTCTGTCACCTTCTTCTCTGCTTTAAGACTATGCTTTTCCTTGTCAGAAACACTTAAACAGAAACTTCCCCTAAATATTAAGCCATAGTCACCTTTTTAGTTCATCTTGCTTTCAATTTAATATCGGTTAGACTACTTTATGTGCGTTTTTAATAACCAAAGTTTTTTAAATGCTCTTTTCCTATATAATTCCTTATAAATATTTTAACAGCCAGTTCTCTCTGCAAGGAAAAAAAATCCATAGAAATATCTGCCAATTATTTTCAGTGTACGTTCAGCAAATTTCCAAGTAATAGCCTTTAGATGAGTTAAAAGTTAGATATATCTCTTGCTGTGTTTTGGTAGTTTTTCTCTCAGAGCACAAGTGCTTTCAGTCCTGCAGAATCTTATTAATGAACAATCCAGTGGTTCAGGTAGGAATTTTCTGTGATGCCATAAAGAGTGCTGTGGAACACAGTAGTTCATATGTTCAGTATAAGACTGTGGGAGTAGACTTTCAGGTATTAAATATGTTAACTGTGCTGCTATGAGCCAATTATTCCAGAGTTTCTCAGGATCAAATGAGCATCTGGTCAGCACAGGCATCTTTTTGCTGGAGTGCATTAGTAGTGAAACATCTACTGTGCCTTCATGTTTGTGTCAAGATATTGGAGTAGACTGCCCAGGGAAGTGGTGGAATCGGTGACCCTGGAAATGTTCAAAAGCCGGTGGATGCGGCACTTGGGGCCGTGGTTTAGTGGTGAACACGGTGGTGCTGAGTTAATGGTTGCACTTAATGATCATAGAGGTCTTTGCCAAAGTTAATGATTCCATGATTCTGTAACATTAAATCACACGAATATGTATTATTCAGGTCATTCAATATATAATCAAATTAAAAAAATTTTTAAAATTGCCACTACCTCCAGCACTGGAAAAGCCTGTTCCAAGAAGTTTACAATAGGTTGTGCTGTCTTTGCAGTGAGGAGTGGCTACAGAAAACTACAATAAGCCAGGAATAAAATCTATTTAAAACTGAGTGTGGGAATAGGATCAGATTGTTTGTGTCATCTGCTGAATTGCTCAGTTCTGTCACTGATAAAACTTCTCACATATTCCTCTTGACAGGATGTGTACATTTGTTTTTGCATCATGTTGATGCACAGACAGATCTAAGTTAACACCTACACTGTCCGTTGATACCTACAGGATTTATGTTGCTGACAGAATACCCACAATTCACATAATTCATGCTACTCCTTCCACCCAAGTCCAGCAATTTCAATTTATTTTCCTCTGAACACTTACATGGATGAGAGTGAAATCAATGAAGCTTTCTTGAACTTTGTGCCCTGACATCACAGCAAGCTGTGCTTTCCTCCGCTAAGCACTAGCTTGTACTCTCCACAAAGGTTATTTGCTCTCTGCTCCCTAGAAAGCCAAACTTACAGTAGCTACTAAATTTGTGACCAATTAGTCCCAAAAGGGATTATTTTGATGCATGGAGAGAAAAGGGAGCAGTAGAACCTTGTATTTCTCTCCCGGCTTTAGGACTGGAAGGACAATTGAGAGATCCTATCTGAATTTCTTCCTCCTTCAACCCAGGGGGTCTGCAATTCTTCAGAGTTATTCTGAAACAAACTCTATGAAAACTCTAGAAAGTAAATCCTCATTGTTCTACCAGACCAAGCTCTCATCTCTATATGAAGAATAGGGATAGTCCTCTAAAATAACAACGTTGAGGTACAGAACGTAAGTACGACATATATACTATGAAGAACAGAGCAAGATTTCATTTTCATTCCATTCTACAATGAATTCCACCAGTGCTGAGTGCAAACACTATTTGCTGTCCTGCCCCTGTACTTCTAAGACTAATCAAATGGTAAATCCATGTAAGATATGTGCATAGGCCCAGGCAGGGGGGCAAGGTGAATAAACTCATTGGCATATAACAGTGATACATTTTGGGGTATTCTTGGGTGTCCTGGGACTCCTCTTTCAGTGTATGAAAAGGGAGATTCTAGGATGAGAAACTGAAATGCTACACTGCCTGTGTTGTTGCAAAAATGACAAGGCAACCAATACAGACCTCAGATTTACCCTGGAGACTGCAGAGGGAAGTGATGAAGGCTGTTTTTCAGCACAGGACTTGCAGGTGAAGTGATGTCAGGTCACAGGACACGGGGGTTACTCACTCATTCAAGAGCTGAGAAGAGCAGCAGTCAGACCCGTGACACAACAGACATCATTTCTGAGGCCACACCTCACCTGTGACCTGCCCACTAGGACCACGGTTAATTGCTTATAAATGTCTTGACATAATTGGAGCAGAAAACTCGGGAAGAAATAATGGTTAAGGTGCACAAATGACCAAATGTGAAAAAATGAGGACATTTTAAAGGTAAACCACATAGAATATCCTTGGTTACAGTGAGCTTAAACAGTAACAAAACAGACACAATGCACACAGCATAACAGTCTGCATGAGAATTCAGCCTTCTTCATGCGAAGGAAGATTTTTTTTCTTTATCAGTGATAAGTTCTCTTTAATTTTTGAGAGGGCGATAATACTGTTGTGAGGACTTAATATACTTCAACTGTATTCAGAAACTGTAAAATGCTGTGTTTTAACCGAAGACTGTATAGTGACAGTGAAATGTGCCTGGATTTCTCATTAACCGTTTGCAGATTTTGGTTCTAATCCTAATAGGGGCACAACAGGCCTTTGAAAGAGGCTGTGTCTTAGCACCATATAGCTCTGTTGACAATGAAGTTTCTTACCGTTCTGAAAAGCATGTGCCAAAAGCTCTAGAGACCTCTATTTTTGCGTAAGAGGCTGCACTAGATAACCATACTCGAGCTAGCAATTGTGGAACACTGCAGTGGCTCTCAGGCTGTAAGCTGACCAGATGAAGAATTGCCAGTTTATTCTAAGGAAATTTGAATCAACAAAACATAATCGTTTCTGTTGATTTTGGGTAGCGTGTCTCAGATTTGAGGAGCTGAGAGGGGAAAGAAGATAATACTTTATCATTTTACATGCACATGTGTAGATTTTAATGTTCTGTGTTTCCTTGAGAGGAATCCCATGGTGCCAATTAACCTAACTTATTCCAAAACAATTCTCTGTTTGGAAAGAATAATTTTCATTGTGGGTGTTCCATGAAATTGTATGCCTCATACCCTGTTATTACTGAGATGTGTGCAGTGCAATTGAGAATGCCAGTTTCTTTTCCATGCACTGTATAGATTATAGCTGTATCCCACACACAGTGCTAGATAATCCCTACTTTAATTTTGTTATGTGTACAAATCCTTTTTGAACATTTAGCGGTTTAAAAAATGTAAAAATCCATCATCTTCTGAAACTACATTTGTTAAAACCAAAAGCTGAATTTAGAAGTGATCAAAACCAATGAATAACATGGCAATTATCTAATTAAAAGGAAATTATTGCGTTTGCTGAAATATAACAGGCAGATCATGATAGCCAACACAAAATGGCAAAGAAGGAATAAAGTTACGCAGAAAATTCCATGGTTTTTAGCCAACACAGTTTCAACCACATGTTTTTCTTTAATGGGAGGAGGTTTAACAGTCCACTAAGGCTCCAGGATTCATCATCCGTTTAAGCTCTTGGACACCCCAAAATCTGTAATGAGGTCCTAAGAATCCTTCAGGGAAGCCATGACATACTGGAGCTCTCAAAACCAGTCCTGTGTCCTTGGGACTTCTCTGTGCTTTCCTGTCCATCAGAACTATGATTTCCTTTTGTTACATCCCATGTACTGTACCACACGGAAAATGGGTCTTGTGTTTGTCTTGAAAGAGGTGAAAAATTGAGTAACACATTTACATTCATAGTTAATACAGCCCAACTGCTATTCCTATATATATTTCCCCCAGATGCCACAGAACAATTTTCCTTTCTATCCTCTTGCACACATTTTCTCACAAGCTCTTAAATCCTATTCCTTAGACAGGATTAGCAAACTGGATTGAGGGAGGAACACTTCCTCCAGTGGAGCACTGGTATATTATAATGTTTTCCAACCATTTTATCCCCTCTGCAGTAAATGTTGGACAAATGATCTGCCCCTAATTAATGGTTTATATATAATTCTAGCTTTAAAAAGCAGTCAGAACTAATTTTTCCCATTACCAAAAACATAAAAAGCTCCAAAAGATGAAACCACTTAGTAGCTGACACTTATTTTTCTTCACTGTCAGTGTCTGCCTACATTCTCATATTGCTGGAATTTTTAAAGAAATTATTCCATAAATCTCAATAAAGTAATATTCTCTCTTAGATTTAATTTGGAAAATGGAATATACAATCCGTGGGAGAGAGGTCTGCAAAATACTTTCAACCATTTGTTTTTAATTTACAGCAGATACTTTTTAAAACCTTGATCTATCTTCACTGGCATTGGACTGCAATCCCTACAGCTGAATTGCAACAACTTTAATTTATGTAATAATCATTATTTTTATGCTAACTGAATGCCTTGAAAAGAAATTAAAGAGGGAGTAAATCACCAAAAAAACTTTTGTATTTTTGGCATTCTTAAAAATTTGGTGAATCTCCATCAGCTGGATTCTTAATCACTGTAACAGCGTGGAGACAACACACAAGTGGCAGTAGATGAAGAGATCTGTGTGACACTGTAGTGTAAATGAGGAGAGGTTTTTAAAATATCAAACTATGTAAGAAAAGTACTTACTTGAGCTCTTCCTTAAAGAAGATACATACCTCTCCATAACAAACTGAATGCTTAGTTGTTAGTAATGAATGTCAAATGATACTATACTCCTCACAGAGGCCTAGTTGAAGATGTGACCAAGCACTATTGACTCTCTTTATCAAGCAGCAGACCATGGTTAGGTCTGTTAAAACCTTGAGCACTTTGACGATCTCATCAAACCTATAGTCTCAGATCAGAAGAAAAGCAATGTGAAACGGTGGCAGCTTCCATTGCTGCTCTTTTCCTTCCCCATAATGGCCTTATGAGATATGACAGGACAATATTATCAGGACAGGATTGCTCCAGTGACTTTTTGAGGGAAACAGCAAGAAGTCAGTGCTCTTATGTAACAAGCAGGTGTGTGCCTGTGTGAATAAGTCAGAAGATCAAATAAACCTTAACAAGCCACCTACGAGATTACTCCAGTTTGCCCCCACAGTGACTTACAGATCACAGCCCTGCCAAACACTGGGTAGTTCCAAACGTCATGTCCAAAGTTTGAAGCAGCAGACAAATCCAAAAGTAGGGAATATTAGGGAACTGCCGCACAGAAACCAGCCCCTGTGGGGTTTTACCCCTCTGCTAGTTCCCCCTCAGTGGGACAAATCAAAACTATTTCACAGCCAGGAGCCACGTTCCTCCAAAGACCTGTGGGGCTGGGAAGGCCGCAGGTAAAATTGGATCAAACCCTTTATTTACAAATGTTTGGTAAAGAAATGTGTAATGGATTACTTAATTTAACAGTAATGTCATTTTTGAAGCAGAAGCATTCAAAACTGTGGTTTTGCTGTAGTTTAGTGAGTCAGCATTTTGTAACTTGCAACATTTTACACTTCCTGTAGAGATACATTCTCCTTAAAAATTATATTGTCCATTAAAAGCTTGCTTTTGAAATAGTATATTAAACAGACATGGTACAAATAAAAAGCCAAAAGGAATATAGTTCTATACAATCCATATAATCCTCTGTTTTGTATAAAATGCATATAAATTTCATCAATGTGTACAAATTTTATTTTATTTTACTATCTGCATAAATATTTCAGCTTCTAAGAGTAAGTATTCTAAGGAAAAAAAGGTAGCAAATGACTAAGGGAAGTGAACTTTATTTGCTCCTTACTAACCTAGTAACTTCTGAAATCACTTTATATGAATGGTCAAAAAAAACCCCAAACAAAATGCGTAAAAGAAAATTACTCTCAGTTTGAGCAGAACTCAAATTATTTTAAATAAGGACTGAGAATTCCTTTATTCAATAAAACAAAAATGTACCTTCAACAACCCGTGAATAATTTAGGTGAATTGAAACATAATGAACTAGAATCCTTGGTACTGAATTTTATTTATTTGATATTCTTAAGTGTTGTAGTTCATCAAAATAGAAATTACAGATGATTTCATAATAAGTGAAGAGAATGTCTCATCCATGCATTAGATGTTCTATATATGCAGTGAAGGAGAGGTTTGGGGGGAAAAAAAAACAGCTTCAAAACTGAAGAAAGGGGTTTAAAACTGAAGGGTTTTAAAACAGTCTGCAATGTGCTGATTTGCTTAGCAAATGTGTCTGACCACTCAGCAGTAAGCAGTGGTAAAATAGAAAGTGCACAGGGTATTGCTGTGTTATAGTATCGCTCTGTCTGGAGTATTCAGAGAAGCTCCCAAGGCTGGACTGCACAAAACTTGCACTTCTTCCATTATGTTTCCTTGTTTTCCGTGTGAATTCTGCCCATTTACAAAAAGGTAGAATAGTGTTTTCTTAATGCTGTCCTCAAGCACACAATTCTTCATTTGATCAAAAACTAGGGGAATTAGGATTTGTGTTCAACTGATTAAAGGTCTGGGTCCATGATACTTTGTTTCAGTTCTAGCTGTTTGAAACTTTATGGTCTTAATTTTGAGACTGAACATACACTGTGTTGTTCTAATTGCACTGGCTTTTTGCAAAGAACTTTGTACTGTATTCAGCCAAGTTACAGGGTTTCCAAGATCATGGTCTTGGCTCAGGATAAATGGAGCCAATGAGCTAAACAAATTCCTGCTTTCTTGGTTCTTATAGTACGAGAAAAATGGAAAGAGCAGGATACTTTTACTGCTTTGTACAAGTGAAACAATCCTGGAAACTGCAAAAATATAAGTTAGCTGTGTTTATGTCAGAAAGACACACTATTTTAGAAATCATTTTTAGCTTTCTTTCGAAATGTGAACCACAAATTACTAATGAAGCAAACATTTCTCTTTTGGCAAATTTAAGAAAAGTTTGATTTAAGAGAATCAGTTCGGGATTTAAAATAATAAAGAAATTGAGTCTAGTACAGTACAGACAAATATTGTGTTCTCATAACATGTAATAGTAATAGCTCTGTGTTGGACGTGGATACACGTGTTGATATTTGTTTCAACTTCTGTTATTGAGACTGCTTTACTAATGAGATAGATTTTAAAACTGGGGTTGAAATAAATGAGTAATGGAAAAAAAAGAAGAGAAGGGACTTCTAATCAGGAAAACAGTGTACATTCTTTCAAAGTCATGTTTATAAGTTCAGAGAAGCAGTGGATCCAGTTCAAAGACAAACCATATTTCAATCTGCTTTTCAGAACTACCATATAGTTCACTACTGAAGTTTGTTTTCAGCTGAATCTTAGCCCAACAACAACTGATGACTTGAGACACATTACTGGGCATCATCATGGGCTTTCACTTGTAAGGTATCACAATTCCTATGGAATACTGAAAGGGCAAATCTAGTCTTGGTGCAGATCCTGAGCAAAATACATGAGTCGACTCAGGAAGTTAACGTGGTTGAGCCACTAAATAAAAGCGACCATAATATAATTAAGCTCAACATCCTCCCATGGGAACCCACCATAAGGTAATAATATTACAGTACTTTTCAAAAAAGGAAGATTTTTATATTGAGGAAGTTAGAAATAGCCTGAAGGGGAAAGTTAGGAAATTAAAATCCATAGAAGCAGCATGGAGGTTCTTTAAAAGTATGTTATTAGACTCAGGGAAAATATGTATATACTGGAACAATCAGGAATCAAGAAGGTGAGAAATATTACGAGGTACAAGGGAATGTTAGGCCCCCAAAAAAATAATAATCCTATAATAAAATGGAAATCCAACTCAAGTGACACTAATAGAGCAGAATATAAATTCAGAACACCAGAGTAAGGGTTATATCCTGCCATTGTTTCACTGACAGAGTAAGTAGGAGTTTCCCATAAATATCCATGGTAGAACAACATTCTGAGGTTTGAGAGGAAATTTAAAGGACAAATAGGGAAAAATACAGAGAAATTTTAAAGACATCGTGATAAAAGAACTTCCTCAAACTAGGTGAAGGTCTTTGGCAGAGGCTGGTTATGTGGACCAATAGAGTATAAAAGCAAAAGGTACGACTTGATTTCCTTCCGTAAGAGACACTGAGAAAAGCACATCCTATAGCTGGTGTTTAACATTTGCTGCTTCTCCACCTGTAGGATGAGAAGGGAAAAAAAAAAGAGAGGGAGAAGAGAAATCATGGAAAGCACCGGCATAAATTACCCTGAAAATAAGTGCTCTAAAGCAACTGAAACTTTGAGTAGCTAAGATAATGAAGCTGTACTATGTGTTTTTACAAAATTTGTTCTGTGAATTTGGCTGTGAAAGGGCTCTGAAGGTCATCCTGCAAATAACAGAGAAAGGAGAACCCACAAAAATCCTAGATGAAAAATTAGGAGAATTGTGAAATTAGGTCAAAAAAGCATCTTGTTTATACTTTAATTTCTTGCCACAAACAGAATGCCATCAAAGAATCTGTGAGATAATGAAGAAGAAGTAGTTTGTATTTCTAGAAGTTTTTATTTGGTGTTTCTGAAGAAAGTGGTATGAGAGATTGCTGCTCATACAATAAAAACACCCTGTTGTGGTTCTGACTGCACTCAGGCAAGAACTGCTCTATACCAATGCCTGTGGACATATCTCCAGTACGCTTCTAAATTAGGAGTGAAAAACAAATAGAAGAAATAAATAATCCATATCTTTAAAATAACTTTAAAATGTGTAATCTCATATTGCTTCCAGAAAATCAGCTGTTACTTTGAAAAGTTCATAACTAAGCGTCAGAATTTGCTGGTGATACAAGATTGAGTGCGCTGGGAGGAAGTCTAGAGAAATTTTTTAAATAAAAGTAATGAAATGACACAGAAATTCAATATAACATAAAGAAACCTTAAACCCACAAAGAGCTCTCTCACCTTATTCTGTTCTATCCTGGAAGAAAATAAGAAGTGTCAGTGACAACTCCAAAAATCTAACCAACTATGAAAACCAGATATTGAGCAGTATCTAAAAGAAGGTTTGAAGTATTTGGGTAATGAACAGTGTCACTATTTAATTCAGCAGCACTCTCAGCAGTACAGAAAGATACAATTGAATAAATTAGTGTTGAAAAGGGTTTTTGACAGCATCTAAAAATATATTTAACTTGGAAAAAATAAGATCTAGCAGAAATAGGTGAAGTAATACATTTCAGAGAAGGCAATCTTGCGTTTTCATTCTGTTTTTTCTTTGATGAAAAAGTTTAACAAATTGAATTGTCACACTTAAAAGGAATGACATTTGAGCAACATAATCACTTGTCTGTTACACGCTGCTGCCTTGATGGTTTCGATTCAGCACCAATTAATGAAGTATTCGCCTGTAGCTTTTCTACTACTATAATTTATTATCCAATTGTTTACAAAAAATACCGCAGCCATGTAGCTTTCCTGATAGGGAACTGGGTCACCTGTCAATAAAACTGGGTGCAGGTAGGTCCTCTGTCTGCTGGCATGGTAGCCTATACAACAATCACCTTTAATGTTTGCTTCAGATTCCTTGTCCAGAAATAAAATAGTGTTAGTGTTTGTCTTCTGTATGGGACAGAACCAAGCATCTCAAAATTAGCTTTTCTGTGAAACTTGAGATATGCTGCAAAGCTTGGTAACTTGCTAACTCATTTACTCTCCCAGACTCGCATGTGTGGCTGTTGTGTATCAGGGCTGGATGCAATAAAAAGCATTTCCAAGAGTAACTAGGAATTGTCAAGATACGCTTCTGGGGACGCTTATAAAATTACAAAATATTGGACACAATATACAGTAAGACAATGAAATTCAGAGAGGCCACTTCAAAGGCACATATAAAGTCAATGGTCCTTGCTCACAGAGACCTGCTGTGCTACTGCATGAAATTAAATATTCTTTGGTAAAAGAGACTCATCGCTCTATATAGATCGAGGAAGTTACCCAGGATATGCAGGTTACAGATCATAGTCCCTGTCATGAATCAAGTGCTGAATTCCTCTCCTGATTTTTAGGAAGGTTCTTTGGAAACCTTCTCAGATCAAGACTAGAAATTCTAGTAAAAACAGAAAAAGAAACGGAGAGAAAGTCCATAACAACATAGCCAGTAGCTTGATAGGTTAGATCTTTAGATTGGATGCTTGAACTGGGGTTTTTTTAATGATTAGGGTTTTCCAACAATACCTGCCACAGAAATGTTTTCCCAAAAATCCTAGACTAGCATAAGAGTCACAGACTCCCACAGAGGACAATTACATTGGGGATGCCATTCTCTAATTTCATTTCCACACTTAACTGCCCCACTTGCAGCACAAGGTCCCGAAGCCTCCTATTCCCTGCGCTGAACATGCCCCACTCTGGCAGCCTCTCCGCAGAGGACAAACGCTCCAGTCCCCAGCCCCCCTTCACTGGACTCCCTGTGGTGTAGTGACACCACTCTGGTACTGAGGGGCTGTAGGACCAGGTGCAGTATCCTCTCTGCAGCCTCCTGGGTGCAGAGAGAAGGGAGGATGATGGGTTTCTCCGCTGCCTGTGCTCTTGTTAAACAGCCCAGTCTGCGGCTGGTTTTCTCAGCTGCCAGGGCACTCTGCTGGCTCGTGTTCAGTTTGCTGTCTGCCGAGACCCCACACTCCCTTTCAGCAGAGCTGTCCCCAGCCAGTCAGTTCCCTGCCTGCATTGTTGCAAATGTAATGGGATTTGGAAAAGAAAAAGTCTGCAGGAATCTGTATCTGTAGTTCTGATTCATTCCTTCTGGCTGGGCTATCCAGTCAGAGGTAGTTCTTCCCCAACTCAACGAAGATCGAGGTTTCTGTTTAAAAACCAGAATCTGGAGATAGCCCCCCCCGAGTTATCTTTCTTATCCTTTTGTCCCTCTTCCCACCATGAAACCCATCCCGCTGCTTTAAACACTGTAAGGTTTAGAACTTCCTATTAGGTTGGCTCATCTCTGTCTTAAGATGTGCTTTAATTCCTCAAAAAGCAGTATTCAAATGAGATTTGTGAAGTGTGTGGATGTGCATCAGAGTTCAGAAATAGCAGATGTCGTGATGCTGTTGACTTAATGGCTGTGAACTGCACATGTGTACAGAAGGGTGTGGAAGAAGCCTCACCACTCAGACTATTTCCACCGAAGACTGTC
This sequence comes from Rhagologus leucostigma, assembly GCA_013397725.1. Classification (NCBI taxonomy): domain Eukaryota; kingdom Metazoa; phylum Chordata; class Aves; order Passeriformes; genus Rhagologus; species Rhagologus leucostigma. Next base: position 274,446 of record VZTD01001759.1, read on the forward strand.
CTTTAAGGGGTTGATTTTCAGAACCCTTAATCACTGCTGTAACCCGATACTTAGACTTGAATATTTATTATATACGTAAGGCATTAAATACTTATTGTGATTTATAACTTGGGTTAGGATGTTATTTTTAAATAAGCCATGTAAAGTACCTTCAATCCTGTCCATTCACACACGCGTGAGGCAGACTCCAAAATCATGAAATTGGCTTAAAAGCCACGTGGTTAAAAAATCCATTTGAAAGTGGAGGGAGTGGAAATTCACTGCCTCCTCACTTTTTAGTTTGATTTGTGTTCTCAGACGTCTTCCTGCAATCAAGAAGTCTGAAGGTTTCAAATTAAAAAGCTGAAAACCTACTTGCAATGCTTTATTCTACTAATTTCAGCTTTCAATACACCTCTCATACTTTGCAAGGCTTGTAATTTAATTGCAAGCATTGGCTACACGACTTACTAAGATGTGTACACACAGCTATGTAGCTGAAAATTCCACAACATAATGAAATATTAGTTGTAATTAACAAGAGACTGGATTGCTGAGGTTCTGTGGCATGCCTGCAACTGTTTGAGCCCACATTCCTTCCATACAGTCAGCTCTGACGAGGCTCATAAGTCCCTCATGCAGTGAGACTGTGGGAAGAGCCCATATGGGCAGAGAGCAGGGGAACCTGCTGGTGTTCTGGAGAATATCTGCTTTGTTTCAATCTTCACAGCAGAAAGGGCAATTTTCATATTACACTTATTACATTTTGTGTGTCCCTGGGAGATTTTCCTCTATCAGTTCCAAGAACAATTGCAAGGAAATATTTCTGAGTTTATGAATTTGTAGAGGAAGCGAATTTACCGCTTTTAAATATGTTTAAGCAGTTTCATTTTTATTCCTCAGATACAGCAAACTGTGTATAGCCTGTCATTTTCTCAGAAGTTATTGTTCTTTTTCTCCTAAGGGAATATGGTTTCTGTAGCTTCAGTGAGGCTCTACTAATTATTACATACCTCATATTTCTAAAGAAGAAATTATGTTTATATTAACTATTTTCCTTTCAGAAATTGTTCTATTCAGTACTCAAGTATAGATTGCAAAAGTGTGAATTTCCTATTCCTTTTTGGGGGGAAGGGAGGGTAATAGAAAATGCTGGCATTTATCAAGGAATAATATTTCAGTGTCTTACAATATTCTGACAATTCTAGTAATTTTTTTCTACTTTGAATTTGAATAACTGTCACATTTAGCTAATGTCCATTCAAATGCAAAAGTCACCACATGTAAATAATGACATCATTTAAAACAGATGCCCAAGTCTTCCAACAACAACAACAAAATCAGGAATAATGAACAATATTTACTTAAATTTCAAGTTTATATTAAGTTATGCAATGTACTATTTGAAAAAGTTGTCAGAGGTCTTTGGATTAAATTGGTCTGCATCATTTGTGTACTGCATATCTTTGAAAGTTTACTTGAAAGATATAATTTCAGTTGATAATTCAAATTAAATTACAAATTAACTCGTACATATTTGTCTAAGGACGAGGATGCTGATGAGCCAGTCATGATGAAGCAACAAAAAATGAGTGCATGGCTCCTCCAAAACATTTTTTAAGATTGATTCCAAGAAGCCTTTGCAGACCAACTGTGATAAATGTGCATTTGTCACATGGAAGGGAAAATTGTTTCCTACATGAAACAATTATGATGATGCTTACTCCTTTTTGAAGAGAGCAACTCTGAAAAGCATGGTTCCTTTTTTCATGTAAGCCCTCAGACTTGGGACTGAAACTTTGGTTCTTACGGACAATCACATTTTTGACAAATTGCTACTGCTGTACTCCTATCATTCCTGGACTGTTTGGGGTTTGGTTTTGTTTTGTTTCAAACAAGTTACAAAGATGGCTTAACTTCAGAGAAGTTTTCTTAATGAAATCCATTCCACCCAGAAGGTGTTCTCTCTAACAAATGGGAAACATCACTAAATTTAACCCAAAGTCTGAGCATATGGAAAGCTACATAGATGATGTCACACATTACAAATATTATTTGTACTTGCTAGTTTACTTCAAGGGAAATTATGAGAATGACATCATAATGATGACTGACTAATTTTTATTAGTGTTTTCTCTCTGAAACTCTAGACTTAGAGTTATAAAGAAAAACAGCTTTTAAAATGCCGTATCTGTTATTCTTTTCTAACACTTTGTGATTTTCTTATTTATAAAAGATATTCATATTTTAAAATACCATAGATACTATCAGCTCTTATTCTACTCCTTTGACATGTCAAATATTTTTTGTCAAAAAGAAAAAAAAATATTATTTAATGCTCATAAAAGATAGGAAATGATCACATCTTCTTTTAAATTAATTGCTGCTTGGGTTGGCCTACGAACCTATAAACTCTGCTGGAACAGTTGTAGCTAATTTCTTTACAACAGTTTCTTACTATGGAAATGAATTATGCTGATGGAGGGGTGATGACCAGCTTAGGAATAGCGATATGTTTCTGCAGTCAGCAAAGACAAATCACAGGGTGCCACAACTTTGGAAACATCCAAAATCCACAGAACCTGTAGAGCTCTATTTTACAGCAAGAAATGTGGTAATCCAGGGTTGCATAAGTACTTTTTGCAAAGGTCTGTTGGGTAATTTTGCCGAGGACCTCTTACAGGATCAGCTCCAGCTCTGCAGGACTGCTCAGGCGCTCTGTGTTATCTTCAGGGCCGGAGAGAGCAGCAGCCAAGGACACCAATAAAACAGTGTCTCCTGCAGCAAGGCAAGAAACGTTTTTCTAGCCCAGACAAAGGGCACCCCTACACGAATACTGTGAGAGTCATCAAGGGATGAGATATGATGAGTTGAGTCAGTAGAGACTCCACAACTAAAATCTGGTGGGTGGCACAGCAAGCCAAAGAATTGTGGAGAATTCCCCTCCCTATTTTTAGGAACTTAGCACCACCAAACTGCATTCTTAGGCTCTTTACTGAGGACAAGATGAGGCCACAACACCACTAATCTCCACGACCGTATTAGTATCTTTCTCCAAGTGCTATTTTCCCATTCAGCACAGTGGTTATGGTTCACCTCAAAGGCAATGGTCCTATCAACGTGTTTATGGCTGAGCATGTTCATAGATGTTATACATATTAGGACCTTTATTTATCTGTGAAGACTTGTTTTCATGAGAAATGAATATTTATGGTGTCAAAGTGCTTACACACTTTAGGGTACTTAAATGCTGTGCCCCAATGGAGCCTTCATGTTCATGAATGAATTTACTATGCAAAATTCAGGGATGAATCTAGCATCAATAATCCCTGCCAGACCTGCATATATGGCTCTGATTTCTGGCATAAAGTGATGCATTCCCAGTCTCAACTCCCACGTGAATATATTTACATTAGGTGTGCAAAGGCAAGGTTCACAATGTGACTTCTGTGGCTGAGTTCAAGTCCTACTGGTAAAGCTTTTGAGAAATCGCCTCTTCTCAGTCTTTGTCACCGTCTTGCCTCAGCAATGCTGAGTAAGTGTCTAACTGCTCTCATTTCATTCCAGTGCAAAGCAAATAAAGTTCAGCAAATAACTAAGGCTTGGTACCACCACATAGTGTTACAAATTTTTACTTCCAGAAAATCCAGCGACAACTTCCATAAATGATGTGTATTTGAGTTCAAAGATATCCCAAAACAAGAGGTCTGGGTCGTATCAATTCATCTCAACACAGCGGGAAAGTTAGTTCTGAGACTGATTTGCAGAGCAATTCTAAAGAGAGCCACGCCGTCATGTAATGGGCCTGTGCTCCAAGGAATGCTCTCCTAACCAGCCCCATTTGCAAATGATTTTCAGGATAAAAATGAGCAAATGATCTGTAATAGATAATAAACAGCTAATCATTACATCACACATACCACATCAATTAATATTGATACATTTAATAAACCTCTTTTATATATGACTTACATTAAAGCATTCTATTTTATCAAGGATTCAAAGGGATTAGAGTTTAATTTGTTATTTTAGTATACTATACCTTTAAATTGTTGACATATAAGTTGTATAAATAGAAACACCATAAATCTCTTAAAAAATGTACTATAAATTTTTTATGTATGACCTTTAAGTAACAGCAGTCTGTTGCATAACTCTGCAGGGGAAGTCACGTGGTGGAAACCTCATATTTCCTAAAATTTATGGTTGTTTCTTGGTGGTCTAAAAGACTTCTTTTTTTTTTTTTTTTTTTTCCCTAAAGTTGTAATCTTAGTAAATTGTTTAATGTTTGGTCTAATGCAGGTCAATGTAAGTTCTTATTTAGATTTATAATAGGAAATATATAATGTCAGATACCAATGAAGCCTGGCTAATAAAGTCAAGGATACCAGTGTTATGTTTCATTATAATGATGTGAAGATAATGCCTTTAGCTGCATAACGACCACGTTAGCTACAGACCATAAAATAATCTCTATGAAATCTCAGGGTAAGATTAATTAAGAGAAAAAATTCTTGATTTTTTCCAGTACTTTTTTCCTCCTCAATCAGAAGCATTTTTGATTGATAAATCCCCTCATCACCATTGTATCAGATCTCATTTACTGACACCAGAAGTCAAGTAAATGCTGAAATGGAGAGAACTGACTGCCTCATGTTATCCTGATTTGTATTAGAAAAAAAAAATCAGTGGAGTTTGGGCATGTGCCTAAATACTTGCTGAATTAGGGCCTTACGGAACAAAATTTTACATTAAGGTAATGATCATTGCCATTACTTTGAGGAAATTTTTCTCTTTCCAACTCCCAAAGAGTTTGGTTTGCACTCAGAACAGTGTTATCAGCATCAATAGAAAAGATCTGCCTCAAGTTAAAACATGCAAGTGAATATAAGTTGCGTGAACAAGAAGAAATTATTAGTGGTTTTCCAGCTCCACTGAAATCCTCAGAATCCAAAACAGGAATTTACAACACTTGGCAGAATAAAAATTAAACCCCACTCAGAAATGTCAATATTTAAAATACGTAGTACAACCATAATTTAATGAGTTCTTTAAAAACACACAGGCACATACGTGAAGTGCAGTTTTCAAACCCTTTTTCCCCAACAGTGGAATTGAATGTTGTAGGCATAACAACATTAGTTTATTCTTTCCTATAAAATAAATTCTTCTAGATAGTTCAAAGACCATTTATTTAAGCCTTAAGATATGCAAATCAAGCATGTGTGCCCTGTTTATACCCACTCATGTTCCACTTTTGAGGCTACAAAAACAATTACATTTGATGAGAATTTAATCTACAAGGCCAAGGAAAACTGTGTTCACCTAAATGCTGGATGCAAGTGTAGGTAGTGAGTATGTGCGTAACACCTAAGCATAAACAGCTTGGAAAATCCAAGCTCTGCACAGGCATAAATCCTCCCCTGAGAGGCAGATGTGCAAGGCAGATGTGCACGTTCCATAGGAGATGCAAGTGAAAGCAGTGCTTTGTGTGTCCCGCCTAGCAAAGGATGAGGGCAGCTTTAGACTGGATATTAGGAAGAAATCCTTTACTGTGAGGGTGGTGAGGCACTGGCACAGGCTGCCCAGAGAAGCTGTGGATGCCCCATTGCTGGAAGTGTTCAAGGCCAGGCTGGATGGGGCTCTGAGCAGCCTGGTCTAGCGGGAGATGTCTCTGAGAATGGCAAGGGGGTTGGGACGAGATGATCTTTAAGGTCCCTTCCAACCCAAACCATTTTAGGATTCTATGAACCAGTGTAACACAATTCTATAATGAAGCTGAAAGGGGTACTAATGATTCATTTGCAAGGAAAAAAGGGATGGATTTACCATCAAGTCATGCATCCATAGGCTACTGGCTAACAAGCAGAGAACTCAGCCCTGCTGATCTGCTCGCACTTGCAGTTGCAGTGGGCTCTGTAAAAGGCTGCTGTTCGTGCCTGCAGCCTCATTGCTTCTCCAGACAGCCCATGTCAACCTGAATGTAACCCATCAGCCAAAGATACCCGATAGTGTGCCTTTAGTGTCTTAACAACGTTTGGTTCAAGAGATTTTGGTCATCTTGTCCAGAGCTCTCAGGTGCTGTGCAGGTTCAATGTGCACTAAAAAAGAATGGAAAATACAAGAATGATTTTTTTTTTTGCATTCTGACTTCTGGATAAGCACTAAACCAATTAATACATGCTAAATAAGTATCTCCAGGAGGGTTTAACAGTGAGAAATGAGACGTGTCAAAAATCTGCTGAAAACGAAATGAAGACCAAGATACAATAACAGTCACTTTACTATCATTGTATGAGCATTGCTCAGTTAAGGAACAGGTAATTTGTATAATGAGTGTGTTTGAGCCTGGAACAGGGTTAATTCGGAATCTTGACAGACATGAAAGACTAGCAAACCTTTTATTTTCCTCAATAATTTTCTTTAAAAAGAGCATTTAGAGCCTGAACTTAGAAGAAGGATGATATTATTCAAGGCTAGTCTGGAGAAGAAGGCAAATGTGCACCAAAAAGAGAGCCTGGAACTTTTTCCTGTCCATGCAAGGCATTCATTATCCTCACAAATAACAGAAAAATCAGCACTGCTGGGGCTTTCACAAGTAGATGAGGGTGTCAAGGGAGAGGCAAAAATCCATCCCGCAGGCAGCGAGTCTTAGGAACCTCAGAATGCTGGCAATGGCTTCCTTAGAAACCAGAGAGCCTTCCTATGCCAAGAACAGACACTAAAATCTCAGACAGTTAATGCAAGAACAGGATAGAGAGAAGTGAGAATATTCTGAGATTTTGAAAACATACTCTCACCAAGTGTGGACTGAAAGGTTCTCAGAAAGGGTCAAATGAAATATTTCATTTCAGTGTTGACATTGTTTTAACTAAAACTAATTTCTAAACTGAAAACAACTCATTGAAATAATCAAAGTTCTCACTTTTACACGTATTAGAACTGGATGTTTCAAGAATTTCAAAACTATTTCACTCTCTGTCCCCCAAATACAACATGTGTCACAAGCAAACTTCCCTTTCCGTCAGGAAAGCGGGGCTAGGACAAATCAGCATTTTCCAATGCTGTCTTTATTCAGAGAGCTTCCAGCCATTTGTACTGAAGACATTTTTCATAGTAATTTACTAGTTGTCTTAGGACAAATGAGTTCTGAAGTTCTGTGTCTGCATCAGCTATTGACGCACACAAACATATTCCTCCAATTATTCCATATGCATGCAGTGCCTCACCCTATTTCATTTTTATAACTGTGCATGCTTAACACATTCCTTCTTTGCAATGTCCAAAACTATCTTTGCATTCTCAACAAGAAACATATTTCTCATTCACACATCTTGGGCCAAACCCAGATGGTATTAGTTTCCTACAAGGGTATTTCCTGTATGTCTGAATTGTCAACACGGCTGTGGATTGCCATCATTCTCCTCTTATATACAGATTCTAGTCATGGAGAGCAAACCGTATATCCTCCACCACCCTGGTTTTTCCACTTGGCACATTTCATAAAAATATTCACGTCTCTCTCCAAAATATTAATATTTTTCTCACTATTTTAGTTGAGAGGTAAAGACAAGACCTATGTGAGGAATCCTCAAAAAATGCTTGATTATTTTAGCTTCCTCTGGTGTTCACAAAATGTCTGTGGAAAAATCTGGATATCTCTGGGTCTATTTACTCCTTGTTTTCTGGTAGCTGGCAAATTACATATATTTTTTAAGACTTACTGAAAGAACTAAAATAATTTAATTGCTTAAGGCAGTATTTAAAGCCAAGCTTAACTGCAGTAGTGCAGATAAGTTGCTTGCTGGCCTTTCTGCCCTTGGGCTGCACAGCTCCTGGGGCACCAGCAGGCTGATGGGATTGGCAGAGAACCAGTGAGAAAAATCCTTGGGCAGTATCCGAGAATTCAAATGCTTTTTTTTCTTCTCTGCTCCCATTCAGTGTCTTTTCAGAAATGTGAGGGTTCAATGCTTAAATGTGTTTTCTGACCCAGGTACAAACACAGTGCACATGCATGATTTTTGTTGAAAAAATGCAATCATAGCCTCTCTTGGATTATTTCTAGCTGCCTTTGTATCAGGACTCCAAAAAGTGCAGTCCTTATATTTCAAGGAGTTTGATTTCAGATAGCAAATACAGTTCCAATGCTCACACTCACATGTGGAAGCTTAAAACTCAGTAGCAGATGCTGGACCTCTAAATGGGTTTTCTGTTTGCATTTGTGCCAATAAGACAAGACTGTTTACTTTTTGGAACAGCTGAGTGGCCAAAGAACGTAGGTATGAACAATTTCAGTACCGGAGTAAGAAGACATAACAGAGTGGGCTAGCCTTCATCCAGTAGTTCTGTTCTATGTCTACTGGTAAAACGTTGAAGAGCACTTACAGACCTTCTAAATACAAAGTCTGACTTTGCCTATTACTGAGAAAACCAGCAACACATGCAAGCAGCATTTGCTTTGAAGATATGACACGTTGTTATCAAAACTATGCTGAATGCTGATGCTAAATATAGGCTGAAATATGCCTCTCCATGCATCCAGATTTCAGAGTCCGAAAGGTCTTTGGATATTAGAGAGCACAATAGAATTTGCTTTATTGCTAGGATTTGCACACATATTTTTTGGCAGCTGAAAAATAGTGACATGTTCCCATCTTTCGGGGCCTGCAGGCAAAGCCTCACGTTCTATGTGGCGTCTCTGGCCTCAGGAGAGAATCTCAGACAAGATCATAGGTGGAATATAAGCATTAATTGCAGTAAACCTTTTACATCCTTCTTGCCTTTCTCCTGTGTTTTCATGCCACTTGATCCTCTATCCTTCAAATTGTCTCCCACTCCCCTACTAAAAACCATTCAGATAGTGCAATTTTCCAGTTTATTAAAATGAGAATAAAAGGAGATTTGAAATATATTGCAGAAATCACTTTAGAGCCTTTGATAAGTACCTTCAGAGCCTTAGTGACTAAAGCCAGAAATTTGCTTAAGAAATAACCTTCAATGGAGAAGATTACCTTTATATTTTACAGAGAAGATAAGTATCATTTTGATAAGCCATGGAACTCACTTCTCTCAAAACAGTGACAGAGCTCATAAAGGCCACAGTTTAATCCAGGTTATGTTGCAAACATGAATGATTCTCATAGTAATACTTGGCAAAGAAACACAAATGGTGTGGACTGAATGAAGTGCCGCTAGCCCTTTATTAATCTCTGGCAAAAGATATCCTGTTGAAGGGGTGCTTTTTTAAATTTTTTTAACCATTTCTTTTGCAAGATGCAGACTGCTAGTAACTTCTGTCACCCGCTGAGCAAGTTTTAATATCCATTAGCATGCAGACAACACTAAGGACATGGGGACCAATCTAAGTGGAAATCCGTAGCTTTTCTTCCTTCAAGCTGGCTGTGGTTTTCTGTTTTCTCCCCCTGCCCCACAATGTTTAAATACATAGCTCATGTGAATGTACCATTCCTTTTGCAACCAGAAAAAGCAAGTATCTGCTCGAATAGGTGGCAGTTCAGCACTGAGAGCCAAAGGAGAAAGGCAGAATTGTTTGTAAGAGTAATGTCATCATGGCATCTTTCCATTTGCATCCCTCTTTTTTGAAACTAGTTATTTTTTAATGCCTACAATTAGACAGATCAACATTTCTGGTTTTAATTTAATGCAGAGAGTATGATAATTGCTGTTATTCTGTTCTGAATTATATCCCTAAATTTCCATATAAAGTGGTCACGGTAAAACAGCATGAATTTGTTTTCGATTATGGGAGTATAGAATTTGTTGTAGGTTCGTTCATTTTACATAAGCACTGTCAAATTTGCTCTGTGTCACCATTCATCCTCTTTTTTTCCCTCTCTCAGCAGAAAAGAAAATAATTCTTACAGCTCATTTTAAAGTGCTGTAGACTTTTTTGTTGACATTTATTAAAATTAGCAGCTCAAGAAGATCTGTGCCTGATAGTAGGATTTTTATTTTTCCATAGCATATTTTTATCCTTAGGAAGGACAAAAGTGACAGCAGTGATTGGCTGAAATGTCACGCCATAAAAAAAGCAACTTATGTATTGAATTATAATTCTTAGAGCTTTTTGACAACTCTCTGCCATTAATCTGTATTTTAAACAAAATGAAAAATTCTATTGAACGTCCTACTGAAAAGCAAAAGTTTTATATACATAGTGAAGGAATGAGAGCATGAGAAAACCAGAACAGATGGCTGAAAGGACCATAGTAAAATTAGAGCATTGGAAGAACAGCAGATCACTAATAAGATTAATTTGTATCGCTTGTGTGTTTACAGAAAAATAAAGTCAGATAGTGTCAAAATAGGGTGTAAGTTTAAAAAAGTCATGCTTGATCAGAAGAGGTAAAGCCACAGTTTTGGTGACTGGGAGAAAGGATCATTAGTGTCTTGTCATCACGTCATGTGTTTGTGAATGTTAATGGAACGTAGTCTGTTCTCTGTGGGGTACCATCTGAGCCAATTTTATTGGACTGCCCACTGAAAAAGAGTTGTAAAATTTGCCTTTATCACAGAAGTGGCATGGAAAGGTGGGTAAGGCTTCAGAGCAACTGAAAGGAGGAGAAAAAATACAAAAGGTCATCAAGTCTATTCTCCCCTGTTAATGAAGTGTTTTCATGGTCAGTAAATTTCTGAACACTTACTGCACTCTCATTCACTGGAAGGAAGCTTCCTCGCTTTCCTGGAAGGCTAATTCTGCAACACAATAGACCTCAAACCAATGCAGCAGAAAACCTGTCAGGGAAAGACAGTCTGTAGTAGAAGAACGCTGAAGGGGAAAAGTGTAGGAGAGCAGATATGCCAAATAAATAAATAAAAGACCAGAAAGTGGAGGCGTGCCAGGGAACTGAGAAGGAGCATGCTTATTTTTTACCTTCCCATAGTGGCCTCCGCTGGTGAACCACTCACTGAGTTGCTGGTGGAATGTAAAGCTTCCTTGAAAATAAATCCAGCTGGGGACAGAGGTGGAATCACCACCTGTGTTCCCAGGGGATAAATGCTGCTTACAGCTCAAGAGGCCTCTGTGGTGCAGGAAAGTGTGTAATTCACACCTTCCTGAGCCAGCTTTACTGAATGCAATAATCATCTGGTCTTTATTTGAATCTCCCTCTTCCGGGACTGATTTCCACTGTCTTCTGTTATTCCAATTCTCCTAAAGCAGTGCAGTACATAAAGTTTCTCAGTCCAGATGCAGACCTCACATGGGCTCACGGCCACCTCCTTGCAAGCACACTCACAGCCGTATGTCACTCTGCCCAAAACCTCTCAATTATTGGCTGGCTCTGGGCAGTCTCAAAGCTTTCAGCTGCTCCCAACCAATAATTGGGAGAGTTGCGAAAGCAGGATTCCTGTTGTACCAGAAGAGTGTGAAGGAGGCAAGCTGTGGGTTTGTGTTGGGTTGGCATCTGCATTTATAAGTGTCATGTACTTTCTTTAGGAGGACGGGAAGGAAGAATTGTATTATCAGGGGACGAGGATTGTCATTTGGATTAAACTAAAGACTTGCCCAGCAGAACAGCAAAATCGGGAGTTGAGGAATTAAAAAAATAAGTACAGAGGACTAGGACTAGAAGTGAAAGGTCCTGCATTTAGTGACTGGTATCTTCAAAGGACTGTGAAGGTAAGGAAAAGAAAAAAAATGATCCCCCCATGTCAAAATTTTGTCTTTGCTGCAACAGAAGTAAGAAGAAAAAAAGAATTAGAGTTTAAATTCTAGTGCTATCCAACATCAGGACAGAAAACTTTGTGATGGATGCACTTTGGCCATTTTCAGCTAAATCCTGCCCTGCACCTAAATGAATAAAAAGAATCTCTAACTTCAGTAGGTTTTGTGCTTAAATTCCAAGTCAGAGTACAGCCCTTTAAGTATTTCTCATGTATAAATTTAATTGTAAAGTGTTCCTGTACCTAAAGTCATTTTAAAGGCAAGTATTAAAATAGTGCATTTGTTGAAATCAGTAAAAAATAATGAAAATGTTTTTAAAAAATCCTTAGATAACTGCAAAGCCCTTTATAAACAAGGAAAAAAGTGAAGCTCTGCAACACGAGGAAAAAGGAAATGCTTTGGAGATAGGGTCTAGTATGTAGACCATACCGAGCCATGACATCAGTGTAATTATTTTCCCCTAAGGTAAATGTCTTATGTTACAAATCCTTCCCTTGCCAGAGGCCTCAGGCCCCACAGATAGCAAAGCACTCGAGTCCTCAACACCCAAGAGGTCTAATAGGAGCTCTGCTCCTGCAGCCTGCCTGCAGCCCAGACAACTTCTGTTCCTTTCATTCTATATTCGCTGTATTTCCACCAGTCAGGGGCGATTCCCTCTTGTGGAGCTCAGAATAGGTGGTGCAGCTTGAAGGGCAGGGTGTACCCCTGCAGCAGACCTTGGCTTCTGCCGCTGCTGGAGTCACGTTTCTATCCTGTGCTGGGGCCAAATTTCCAAAACATGGCAATTAAGCGAACGCTTCCCACTGAGAAGAATACCTGACACTGACCTTCAGCCCTCCTGAATCTGTTCCTGAAGAGTTCAGATGGTCCTGCCTGATAAGAGATTTTACACCCTTTTCACCCATGCTTTTTACAAATAAAACTCCTTAAGATCAAACACTTGGTAAGGCATATTGGTTATGCTATTTATTACACAGGAAATAAACTAAATTAAAGGTGACTATATTACTTCAACAACTTACCCAGCATTTGCACTATAATAATAGATGAAAACAAATCATATAAAGATACTAGAGTAAAAATATTAAGGCAGTGTTGAATTTCCATAAATTAAGCACAACCCATTTTAAAAAAGGTTGTTACTCCATTCCAACATGAGTGGGTTTGTCCAGACAAAAAAGTTAAGTATAAATACCATTCTATACCATATATACCATACATATATATGTATACCATAATAGTACTGTTAAGTATAAATACCATCATTTTATAAGTACTAAATAAAGAGTGCATTTCGAAATTAATTTTAAAGGAAAACTTGGAATATGCTACCTACATTGTTTACTATTAAGCCACACAGAGTAATGGAAATAAATGGTCATGTCTGGTTTTGCTTACTAGCATTAATTACTACTAAGGACATATAATTAAGGGTCATACTTACAATGTGATCTATTTTAAATTAAATAGCTTAAAATACCAGTTAAAGCATTCCTTTATATGTTTCTCTGTATTTACTATATGTAATAACACATATATTGACATAATTAAATGGCATCATGTCTTAAAAATAAGTGCAGCATATGTTTCTATATTATAGAAAAGTATAATACCTTAATAATATAATAAAACTTCTGTCTGTAATATCAGATATACCAGAGTACATTTGAAAGCACACAAATTGGAAGCAGAGCCCACTTCTAACGAGTGGTTACATGAAAATAGCACCATTCTATAAAAATCCAGTATTCACATGCTTCACATGCAGTATTCACAATGCAAGCGACTTCTCTTAGTGTGAGTCAAAATACGAAGCGGATCATGTCGTGCACTTGTTTAACATTTTTACAAGTGTAAATATATTACATCAGAAATTACAATGCAAAAAGAAACAGCCATTTAAAAATGAAAAATGTAGGAACACTTTGTTTTAATGTTTACTTGGCTTCGTACTGACTTTATAGAATTCTGATTAAATTATTTTCATGGCTGTGGTCTTAAACTAGACCAAACTGGGGTTTAAAGGTCCAAGGGTCCTGGCCCAAGGAAATCCGTTTTGGAAGAAGTGCAGTATTGGTGCAGAAGGTGTCACTGCCATGAACAGGAGAGGGGAGTGTTCAAGCTACAGAGCAGCACAGGCAGACATCGAAAGTGGGAGCTGCCAGATTTAGTTACGACACAAATTTCACGTTGGCCCCAGTCCACAGTATGTTTAAGTAATTAATACTCATTTCAGCCAACCATCATTCTTTGTCTTCAACAGACATCCCAATGGAATACAAAGATTTGTCTCATTCTTCTTGCCCTTCCTTATGCAACTGACAAACATTAATGGTTATTCCATCAAACAGCACAGTGCAGAATCTCATACAAGCTGCTTTATCATCTACAGTTTGTTGGTGCTGGTTTAGTCTAAAGGGAAACTTTCAAAAAAAGGATGTCAATAACTTATAAACCTGCCAAGAAAAAGACACAGATATTTGACACATGGTATCCCCAGGAGAGACTGTAAACCCTGGCATGCTGGTTTCACATCAAAAGTCCATTGATAAAAAAAGTAAAAGTGAAGAATATTCTACAGAGAAAGTCTGAAATTTTGTACATAATTATTTGGTTTGATAGTACTAAAATGACTGCTCCTAAGGGATTTTGCTGGATATCTCTTCATTTACCACACAGCATATGAGACAACGCTACAGAAAACGATATACTTTCTGGCACATAGAGGGCATTTCAAAACTATGGAAGTTGAGGCTGTGATTTGGTTGGAAAGAACAGGTTTGCCAGTTAGTGATAAAGTTGAAAATACACATGAACAATCAGTTTCTAAAACCAGGAAAACTAAATATGGAAAAATTCATCTGGATTCCTAGGTGAACGTAAGCCAACTAATGGCTTGATGCTGCACTGATTTCAGTATCTTGGAGGTATATTCACAAAGTTTTTATTAACTGCACGAGTAAATAGACTTTTCAGAACAAAAAGTCTGACTTTGAAAACCAGCAGTGTGACTTTTCAAAAAGCAATAGAAACAATGTGCAAACAAAGAGATACATTGCAGTCTAACAGAATCATGCAAGACAGCAATGAGTAAAAGTCCTATGAATGCAGCTTGCCATAGTTACTACCTTGCAGGTCCCGTGTTTCATCCATTTTTCAAATTCTTGCTTCATGTGTACTTCATTAAAAGCTCTTAATTTAATTTTCACCTGTTTACACTTTCGACAACTTCCCTTTCACACTGAGACGGCTGCCATGGCATCAAGCACTAAATAAAATCTTCAGCTTAGTAACAAAAAGATCTTTTCTTACTAATACTTTCAATAACTCACCTTGCATGGCAGACCTAGTGTGACTCATTGACATTCCTGGGCCCTTAAATGAGTTGAACTCATCTCTCAGGAGAAGAAATAGGACTGTCTTTGTCTGGGCACAACAGATAGAATCATTCATCAGGAATCTTTGAAATATGCCTTCCTGTTCCCAAAGCAACTGATTTGCCTCCCTTTGCTTCAGACTTTATCAGAGCAACTTGGTCAAAACTCTTAGAAACGCAAACAATAATATCTACAATCAGTTCAGACTCAGCTGCAGAATTATTTTTGGCTCATAAGGGAGAAAGAGCTGGATTGCCAGTCCCTTCATCCATGATGACTGCAACTGATTTGGCAGCTCTAACTAGACTTTCAAAACTAACCTCTCCGATAACCCCCTGAAACTAAATTTTTCTAGGAAAGAAACTAGCAAATTTTGCTTGCCTCTAAATTAGCAGGATCCAGATTTCATTGTACAAATCTGTTTGTATGGAAATCTCTTGACCTATTTACATCTCCATTTCTGACTCAGGTTTCTCTTTGGTGGTTGTGATTAAAAAGGAAGTACGGCAATCATGTTGAATTAAAATAAATTAAAGCTGTGCACTTTCCCTATTAGGCCCTTTGTGGGAAGACTTTCAACAGGAAGACAGGCCCATCCATCACTCTGAAGTGCAAATACATTTTAAAAGCTTCATTCTCTCTTATAATTTAAAATTTCATAATTAGTTACCTTGGGTGTGGTTAGAGTTGCAAAACGTTGTCTCCTTACGGGTGCAGAACTGGAGCACTTGAATCTACAGCAGAGTCACTGGTTCTAGTTTTGAGGGGCTGGCAAGCCCTGAGTTAAACTCCGAAACAACTATCAGCTTGTGAATAATCACATATATGGATTGCATTTGAATTGTTATCTGTGTGCTGTGTTTAGTTCTGTGCCTCAGCTTCGCTCCCTGTATTGCCTCAAGAGCAACAAATGAATGTAAGTTTTATTCTTCATTTATACAAATACAGTTTTAGGCATAGTAATAGTACGTACATTTTTAGAAGCTTTTTAGAAGCCAAAAAGAAAATGGCCTTCTATTTAAGTTCACAGGGTATTTGCATTGTCACAGTACATTATATGGATTGGATGCTTAACATATAAGTGTACTAATCTTCATGGCAACAACAAAAGAAAGTTGTTCTGAGATTTTTCTATTTTTATTTTAAAAAATAACAAAAAACCTTGCCAGGGAGGGACCACATGTAAAACCATGGTTTTTCTGCACACAGACCAAGGCTGCTTATTACCTACAGTACACCAGCTATGATGAACAGACCACCATAGTTGTGACAACTGATGTTGCTGCCTCCAGGGTAAAACAAAGGTTTACATATTACACAAGCAATTTAACTGTTTTCTAAACATATTGCCAAGACAGTGGGAGTTGGCAACCAGCACTATGTTTTAGGTTTTGGATACTTGGATTAGAAGTGACTGCTGATTATAGACCTTTTTATTCGTCTTCTACGAATTACAAGCAACCTAGTAACCCAGCAAAGAATCCTTCACAGCACTTAAACTTGTCTTCATGGCTTCCCAAAGATTACATACACAAATCACTCCACAAAAGTGGCGTAACAGACTTGTGCATAGATAACTACATAAGGCAATTGTCTTGTTCTAACTCTTAAAGACTTCCCCAAAGTGAAATGTTTTATAATCCTTTTTGTGCAGTAGTCAGGAAAGAAATAAAAGAGTTTGGGCAAAGATTATCCACAAGAAAGAAACTTCTTTTTTTTTTTGGGTTCCAGCTGAAACACAATAAAGAACATAATTAACTTCACAATTCTTTGTGTTTTTCATTTGACTGCAGGGAGGAGATGAAAGAGGACTGTTAAGCCTTGCATTCCATCCCAATTACAAGAAAAATGGAAAGCTGTATGTGTCTTATACCACCAACCAAGAACGGTGGGCTATTGGACCTCATGACCACATCCTTAGGGTCGTAGAGTACACAGTATCCAGGTATCAGTAGAAGTCCAAAATTCACAAATTCTGTATTTCTCAGCAACCTCTGCATTTTAGTATTTCTGATTTCTAAACTGAATACGAGATTTACAATGTATAAACTTAGGCACCTGCAGAAAAACTAGTGTGGATTTTATTTCAAACTTTGGTTTTGGAATGACAGTAAGTACACTGTTTTTTTTCTTTTTAAGACTTTTTTTTCAGTTATTCTGTCATTTTTTAATCATAATTACTTCCTACTTACTGTGTATAGGCAGCAAAATAATTGTTTGTGAATGCTAGAAGATTGAAATTTCTCAGAAATAACTGTTAGGCATTTTTCCATCGAGTTACAACATCCACATCTCAAAGTATCATTTGTATGACTCAAGCATATTTTTAGAAAGAAGAACAATGATAGTGAAATGTGAAAACTGTGCTCATATCTTTAACTTGCAGGAAAAATCCACACCAAGTTGACATGAGGACAGCAAGAGTGTTTTTAGAAGTAGCAGAACTACATCGAAAACATCTAGGAGGACAGCTGCTCTTTGGCCCAGATGGTTTCCTATACATTTTTCTTGGAGATGGCATGATCACTCTGGATGACATGGAGGAGATGGATGGTTTAAGGTACAAAAACTACCAGTGGATAGACTTCTATTATTGTGCTTAAAGGCTTCTGTGGCTCAGCAGAATTGCAGGTGCTCCTGCGGTTTTTAAGTATTTTTTAAGTATAAGGATATACTTAAAACCCAGACCAGAGGGCAATTCTAATACTGGGTTTTAAATTAATGTAAAACAAGGGGAGACTGAAACAGATTAATGATGAAGAAAGACAGAAGGGAATGAATTTAACCATCAGATCTTTTCATGTTTATAAAAAGAGTTTTGGAGCTCTTCTTCTACTTCTTCTTTCCTCCATCACAACCATAAATGTAAGTTAAAACATTTTAGTTTCTCTCGTTTCATATAACAAGTAAGTTCTGAATCCTTACAAAAAAGTATCAACATCTCCATTCAAACAATAATTTTTTTTTCTCACTTGCTTTCTGTATAATTAGTCTTCGGATTGTACTGTGACTAGAAATCACTGAATTCAAGAGTAGGATCCAAAGTGTGAGCAAAAAGCATGATGCAATTACAAAGTGATAATATCCGTAGTTACTCTAGATGACACCCAGTATAAAAGAGTTGGTAGCCTTCTATTTGAAGCCATAAACAATTTTGATGTTTGCAAAGTTATTCTTATCGATCAAGCTGCTTCCCAACAACATGGTCAGAGGTGTTTTAGTCTGCACATAACAAGGCAAGGTATTTGCCAAACTGAATCTTGGATAGGCTCTGCTACTCTTCTTTGGACTTGCATCCACCACGAAATGTGTTTAATCAGTAAAGCGGGTCGTTTATTTTGCTGGTTCACTCTAGTATTACATGGATTAAACCTACCAGTAAAATACTTTTAAAAACCCAATTATTTTACCCTCCAACTCTCTCAGTGATTTTACAGGTTCTGTATTGCGCCTTGACGTCAATACTGACCTGTGCAACGTCCCTTACTCCATCCCACGGAGCAACCCACACTTCAATAGCACAAACCAACCTCCTGAGATTTTTGCACATGGACTCCACAATCCAGGCCGGTAAGTAAGTTTCAATTAAACTGAAATTACTCTAGAGCAGACACTGTTTTTAACCAGACTTTTTTTATACAGTCAGGCAGCAATATTTCAATAATAAAAGCACTCGTGAACTTTTTGAATCTTCCACTCCTCCACCTCCACACATATGTCACTGTTAGAAACAAATGTACATTGGCAAAGGGGAAAGAGAAGAGCATGCACAACTACTACAAGTCAAGACCAAAAAGACAGAAACAAAGTACAGGATTTTTAGTTTTAATAAATAATAAAATTACTACCTTTGTGAAAGAAGAGAGCTTAAAGCAGAGAGTTGGGAAAGTACAGCTGAGATGGGAATCTTGACCGGGAAAAAAAGGCACGTGGAAAACAAATGAGAACATCTGGTGATATCTAAACAATAGCAAGGAGGAGAACAATGCTTTAACTAAACAACACATAATTCAGCAAATTAGGTGGGTGGTAGTACTGAAGTGACATTTAAAGTCATGGTTTGAAAAAAATCAGAAAGTCAAGTTGTTCAGATAAGGAGTTGATCCTTGGACTTTTTAACAGTCCAAAATTCCTACACCGTATAAGTTCATTTAGCTTGGTTAAGGCACTATTCTTTTCAGGTGCTATAGAGCAGGCTACATTTTATCACTAGGGAAAAATAGTTTTACTTCACATTACATAGAAATGGTGTAGGAATGGGAAAGTTGTATTATCTCTTCTATATAAATCTAACATGTTTCTCAGGTATTTTGGCTCAGCGTGAAATAGGTCCCTCAAATGAGTAGGTACCACAAAGAAACAATAATACTTTAAAATGTAATGCTTCATATTGATAATTATATGTTATGAACTCACCTTTCTCATGGATTTTCTCTTTTTTTGTTATTTTACAGTTGTGCTGTGGACCGGCACCCAACAGATGTAAACATCAATTTAACTATACTTTGTTCAGATTCAAATGGAAAGAACAGATCTTCAGCAAGAATCTTACAAATAATAAAGGGTAAAGACTATGGTAAGTTCTATCCAGGCTAAAGCTGCTGGCAACAGTCAGTTTCTATGTCCATGGAATAACAAATAGAAAGCAGAAGAGAATACATAAAGGACTGTATAGCCATGACAGAAAACTTACAGAATACGTAGGTGTCTTGGGGGGACTGGCCAGACCGGCACAATAGGATAGATAACTTCTCAGAGATAGAAGTGAAAAGTTCTATCTTTTCAAGAGAAAACGTCAGTGTAGAAGCGGATAAAAGCTGCAGGACAAAACCAAATTGAAATGACTCAATTTTGTTCTTGTTGGTGTAGAATATAATGTAAATAAGATTTAACAAATTTGACAGTTGCTAGTCTGTCAAAGATCTCACTGTTGCTGTATATTTTGGCTCATAAAGAGAATATTTTGGAATATCAGGAAATGATGAAAATGTATTCTTAGTGTTTCACAAATAGCCTTTTAAGACAGAGAATGGAAACCTCACGTAATGTGCTTCTTATAATGGAAAAAGTGAGATAGACAACAACAGACCACAACCAAACAGGGAAATGACTGAGCTCTGTTTAAATGTTACTAAAAATAAAAAACTTAGAAAAAGGCACTATGCTACTACTTCATAATAAATGGCTAGTTTAGATTAGATTACAAAAAGATAAATATACTCGATTAGGGACTTTAAAATATTAAAGGGCTTCATGTTCACTCCGAATCAGTACGGTTGTCAGTCACAATTTCAGTTTGATGTTTAACTCTGATGCTCACCAAGATCGCTTGCTAGTTCAGGCAAGCCAGGTGACCCTTCCTCTGAGCTATCACCTGCCTTGACTGCGCATTTAGCAGCTTGTAAATCCCTGATGGTAACATGTGATAAATGCCAACGGTGTGTAAAGGCAGCGAGAACTGGCCTGTCTCCTGGAATGTGGCATTTCCCTTTCTAATTCACATCCCTAGGTTCCCCCACCTGTACTTCTCTTAAAAGCAAAGCAGCTGTGCTGGCTGGCACAACAGTACACAATAGCATAATGCAATTGTACTACTGCAGTTATTGCATGTATTTTCTGTGTCCGTTTTATAAAAGCCAAACCAAAGAATAATATTTGGTTAACCACTGCTCCAGTGGAATTTTGACTGCATCCTTATTGCAGAGTGTAAACTAAGCAATATTGTGTCTATCCAGAGCAGCTTGCCAATATTAATACTAGGCTGTGGGTCAATGGCTTCCATAAAAGGAGTTCACCATCCTTTTCTCCCCCGTAAAATTTCAGCTGTAACTCACATAGAACAATCTGGGAAATGCATTTATCAAAGACTTGCAGATAGCCCTCCGACTAAAAAAAAAAATTCCTATTAAAAAAATGGTCTGTTGGCTGTGGCTTTTTTTAAAATTATGCAGCTAGCATGTCAAATGGAGCCTACTTGTACCCTAAGCTGTATTTGATTGCATGAATAAAAACATGTACACTGAAACTTCCTTGAAGAATTATTTGATAGGACTAAACTCTGTGGTTTTGTGAATTAAAAAAAGAAAAAAATAAGTATAGGAATTGCAACTACTACAGCAGCATAAAATAAATTACCACGAGAAGCTACGGCCAGTAAGAGTAGTGTTTTATGGGATGTAACACACATACCATATTTAAAACTGTGATTTGGAAAGTTTCTCAAACCATTGAAAAGCTTTCAAAACAAGTTCTACTGAAAATCACTGGATTTCCTGCTCTTAGATACTGGACTCTACAGTGAACGGGGGTTATTTTATTCCTGAAGTTCAGGAGATCCATTCTGCAGACTGTATTGACATGTAGAAATTAAATCACATTGATTTCAATGGAAGCCCAGCCTAATCTTTAGGTAGTTTTATTCTCCCAGCTTGCGCACAAGGAAGAAAGCAATTATAGCCTCTCCTTTTGAAATCTCTAATGGATTGTTTCACAAACAGACTTTGCTGTAATTTTCTGGTTCTTTTTAACATCTCATTTCTGGCAACACATCTTGAATTCTGAGGAATCTTTAAATGGAATTAATCTCTTTTCTTGAAGCAGTAACACTTTCATAAATGCGCATCAACATGAAGATGCGTATGATCTAATGCTATGGTAGTTCCTTTTCAGAGAGTGAGCCCTCACTTCTGGAATTCAAACCGTTTAGCAGTGGATCCCTGGTTGGTGGATTTGTGTATCGGGGCTGCCAGTCAGAGAGGCTCTATGGAAGTTACGTGTTTGGAGACCGCAATGGGTAGGTTTTGTACAGCTCACTCTTAAACAAAAATGTGCGTCAAGTGTAAGGTGTATTTAGTCACTCATCTGCGTGTAGAAAGCCACACCAACAGCCTTGTATATTGTGTCACTTTGCCAGTTTAGCAGCGTGGTAAGGCAGATTAGATTCTAGATTTGGGAACAAAATAGCACAGCACTCTGATGAATGGTGACAGTATATATATATATATATATATATATATATATATATAATGGTGACAGAGTATATATATATATATATACAGAATATACCTAATCCTTGGAAAAAAGTACAGGAAATCATGCAACAAGGAACTGCATAGATGTATCTATGATATATCTATGTAGCTACTTGCAGCAAGTGTTTACTTATTTATCTGCACAGTGAAAACTCTCTGTTCAAAATGTAATATAACAATTTGTTTTATGTGTTTTTGAATATAGAAACTTTTTAACGCTGCAACAGAGTCCTGCAACCAAACAGTGGCAAGAGAAACCCCTCTGTCTTGGCAACACTGGCTCATGTAGAGGTTTCTTTTCAGGCCCTGTCTTGGGATTTGGAGAAGATGAATTAGGTAAATACTAAAAGAATTGTTCTTAAATCATAAGGCTTATCAGTAATTCCTGCTGAAGTATTCATAATTATAGTAAATGTTTAAAAAGAAGGCTATCTGTCCTTTGCCACAGCTGTCTACACTGCTCTCAGCTACACCTCAGCAGCCTCGTAAGAACTGAGAAGAGAATGTGCTGCTGGAAGGGGCAAAAGTCCTTACTGTGTCTCACATGTTGTGAACTGTGTCACTCACTATGACACAATGTCTAAAATACTTGCTTTTATTCCCAGCATTACAGAATCAAGGGACAAAGATACTACACGAGCAGACTGATCCCCTTCTTCTCCCTTCCTCACCCATTTAATTTTTGTAACCAATTCTATACTCTATGAAAGAAAAAATTCTCATGATAGAATATTTTTCACATTTTAGCATCAATTTGGGGAAAATGCTTATATAAATTTTCAAATAGCAAATGATTCTGTTGTCTATTTCAGTGTTTCTTCGGAAGTTTTTTGGATTTCATTTGGCAAATACAACTAGGTCACAAAAGTCATTTATTTGACATCTTAGAAAAGGAGAACTAATTGATTGCACTGGTTTCCCTTACAGGTGAGATTTACATATTATCAAGCAGTAAAAGTATGACACAGCCTCACAGTGGAAAACTCTACAAGATTGTTGACCCAAAAAGGTGAGCATTGCATTTCTCTGTAAGATCAGCCTTTCCTTCAGTAGGTTAAAAACCAGAAGGTAACTGCAGTTCTCTCCATGTGGCTGAATTATGCAATACTGACATTCAATAAAAAGGAAAATTCTCAATGCAGGGGGCTCCCTAAAAGCAAATGTTCCAGCAGCAAGCAGAATTGATTCACTGTCTCAGAGGAAGTGAATGTCAGAACAACAGAGGTAACCAGCACTAACTTCTGGGAACTTTTACACCTCGACATTGTGCTGAAAGCTGTCCACTTTCCCACCTAGATGTATATTCTTGGTATGTTTTCATAGAGATCTAGACATACTTAATGTGGAACCATATGGACTGGTAAAAGATGCTCCTGGTAGTTCTGAAGTCAAATGATTTGTTAGTACCACAGAAGTTACACAGCATCAGTGGAAGGCAGATCCTGGAATTCTCCCCAGTGCTGCTGCTTCCTCAGCTGCTACTGTGATGGGACAGTGCACAACAGGAGCTGGCCTCAAAGATCAGCACTGTGTGACATTACCTGTTCTGTGTACTGAAAGCAACTTGGCAGTCCTAGCCAGTGTCAGCTTTGCCATAAGTAAGCTCTAAGGGACTTGTTCAGTCTTCCCCAAACATCTCTTCTGTTGTACAGGAGATACCACCAATGGAGAATAGCAGAGAGGACTCAGTTCTCAGCAGGTGTGAGTTGTCACTGCTTACTGGTATTCAGCATCCTTCCATACCCCTTCCATTACCTGTCTCTCCCTGGGCAGGCTTGGAGCACCAAGGAGGGAAATCCTGTGTCCTTGGACTCTGTGCCAGAAATACACGAAATTCGTCAACAGTCCTTAAAGAACTGCTTCCAAAGGGTTTATAAATCCCACTCAAGTGATTTATAAGAAGTGGAATTAATAGGATTGGTCTAATTATTTAGACTAATTTACCAGTTGTAAAATGATGATAAATGAAAATTATCAAACCGGAGTTCCTCAAGGCGTGATCTTTGTAGAGCAGCTGGAGCTATGAAAATATTCAGGAATCTGGAAAGACTGCAAAAAGCCAGTTCCCAGCATGACCCAGGGCCCCAGCAGCAATAAGAGCTGATGACTAGCAGATACTCACTTTAGCTGGGGGAATACAATTTTCATCATGACGGATCTTTCTGTTCTATCAGGCCAACTTCTGATGTGTAAAAGTAGCACATCCATCCTGCAAAAGTATCAGAAATCAATTCAAAATGAAACAGCCAACAGAAATGAAGTTTGCTGTATAACTACTTTGACCCCATCGTACCCTGCAAAAGCAGCTGCCTATTTGTTCAGCACCTACTTCAGCATGTTCCTCCATGAGCATCAGATACAAGTTAGACTTCCATTTTTGGCTTTTCTGTTAAGAGAGGAATTTATTTTCTTGTCAAACTTAAATTCTAAGCGTTGTTACTGGGATAACAAGTGAGTACAACAAGAAAATCATGACATTGGATGCTGCTGTACTATAAGTTACAGCAGAGTTTCAGTGGTAGTGGAGTTTCAGTGTTTTATAATTGTACTATCCCAAAACTACAGCAAATAATTTGGAAGCAGATGTTACTGCAGGTTAGTGCAGTCTGTCAGTCAAGGTTAATATGTATGTTTTATTTATGCTTTCTGGTATTGAAAACATTTTTTTAGAACAAAACTTGCCATTCTCCCTGGGATTGTTTAGTCTGTTGGTGTATGGTTTTAAGTGAATTTTACACCCTAAATCCACTATTAGTATCTAATTACATGGGGCTGCCTTGTTTGACCTCAGCTTTTTGTTCTTGTTACCTCTTCCAGTAGGGTGGTCTTCAGCTGACATACCTGAAAGGCCAGACCTCCCATTGCTGCACTCACGGTTGGCTGTTTTCATGCATGGAAAAGGGTCAAGACTGTGTTTGGTTACTGGTGAAAGTAACCAGAAAACTATAAAATACTTTCGTAAATTGGCACACAGTTGAAATTAAACAGACTGTGGCAAAGGGGTATCGTTTTTGGTAGTGCTTCTCAGAAACATGGGATAATTTTCATTCAGGCAAAGTTTTGAGTTTTGTTGTTTTTCAGTCTCACACCATTGCATATTTTAAGGGAAAGATAATGAGTGACTTCCACAAAAGAGCACTGCAGCTCTATTTACCATTCCATGCTAAGTTCATACCACCCCTGTAAACAACTTAAAAATTCCATGGCTTTAGCAAATGTTCATGTAAAGTTTTAGTAACAAAATATTGTCATTTACAAGATAATATTCTTTCCCACGTTAATATTTTGTTGCTTCTCCTCATGGTGTGCACCATACCAATACAGTGAATAGACACATAAACCCTACCACGCTAAGCTTTCTAGAACACAGAGTAAAGATGGTACAGGTGGACTATGAGTAGCAGGTAAAAGTAAAATCATCAAACTATTGATTTGTCATGTCTTAGAAATTCATTACTTATTAAAAAAGCCCTGCAAGAGGTGGCCCCTGGCAGACCTGTTAATTTGCAGAGAATCTTCCATGCCTGGGGCAGTGTAAAAAACAAAATTATAATTTCTTGCAGGAGCTCCTTGCTGGAAATCAATAATTCTATGCAAACCCATCCTTCTTCTGCAGGTGCTCGTTTGTACGCTGCTGCCAACTTACAAAATTATTCTTTTATTTTAAAAAATAAGCATTACATGAAGGTGCAGGATTTGATTTCTTTCGATCTTTTTAGAATCACAGAAACATTAAGGTTGGGAAAGACCTCCAAGATCATCAAGTCCAACCTTTGACAGATCACCACCTTGTCGACTAAACCATAGCACTTGAGTGCCACGTCCAGGTGTTTCTTGAGCACCTCCAGGGACGGTGACTCCACCACTTCCCTGGACGCTCCATTGCAACGCTTAAAAACCCTTTCAGTGAAAAAATTCTTCCTGATGTCCAACCTGAACCTCCCCTGGCACAGCTTGAGGCCGTGTCCTCTTGTCTAGTAGAAAACTATTGCATAATCAAAGTTGTTCTCAAACATAACCATGTCTCCTATTTTTCTTGTATCAAATGTAGCTTAAGACAGAGATCTATTACTTGGATATAGAAAAAAAATCGTATTAAGTGGACAGGCTAAAACATTAGGAGATCAGAACATGAGAGTAATCCAGAGAACTCTTTGCATTAGTCTGCAATACTCAGCAGTGGGAAAGTCCCATCCTAAAACAATCCTTCAAATGTAACAGAAATGAGGTGTTAAACTGAGGTGATATATGACAAATTGATGAACACGGAGGTTCTGAATCCCACAATCATCAAAACAGTTTGAAATATAGCATTCCAGGTACCACAGTAAAACTTTTGTTCAGTTCTTCCAAATACTTCATGTCAGTAACTATAGAGACTCCCACTGAAAGCATTGAGTGAAATAATCCTTCTCTTTGTAAAAAGGTTGTTAGAATGATATATTAGGGCTTAAGAGCTCATAGACAATGAAGTCATTAAAAAAAAAGCCATAAGTGCGTGAGGTGCTGCAAAATATAGAGATACTACATATTACCAAAAATCCCACAGAGAGACGAGTATAGCCAATAGCATGTTTAGCTTTGAGGATGCAGGAGATGTGGGAAACATTAAAAATTACAAGCACGTACAACCAACACTGGGCACATTAGTTAAACTGGCAGTTAAGAGAAGAAGTTCTTAAGTTAAAACTGTCCCTGAAAAATATATCAATTGTTTAATAATTACCAAAAATCCTGTTATCACTACTTATATTTTCCACTAATGAGAAAATATAGGGAGAAAGACTTATGTTCTTCTCAACTAAAAGGTAGGGTCAGTCAGATATCCTGAAGGTCAATGCAAATACTAGCATTTTATAAATTGTTTTTGTGGTCAAAAACCAAAACCTTTTTATTTTCTAGTTTCCTACTTTTTGTTTCATAACTTTTCTGTTGTGTTTTCTGTTTCTAAAAATATGTACTAACGTCAATCACAAAAGTATTGATGAATTCAAAAGAAAAAATAACTAAGTAAACAGTGATGTACATAATGTATACTGGTCCAAAGATTCCTGTTAGCTGATAACAGAGAAAATAGGAGACAAAACCATTAGAAAAGTAATCATTTTTCTAGCATGGTGAGAGGAGAAAATCAACTGTGAAAATGAATATTTAAATAAGTAAGATCTGTTGATAGGTCCATGCAGTCTGTAATTTAAACATTATTACTAGACCAAGAAGTAAGAAAATAAACTTTGGATAGTGGGAGAACAGCCATAAAGTGGCTTTGTAAGTCTTCTTTTAGAGTACTTATAATATGATCACTTTAATTTGTAAGGAAATTACAGATAAAAGGAAAGATATTCAGAAAAGAGTTCTCAAAATGACAGATAATGCAGAAGTTTTCCATTTAAAAGATGTTCTGTATCTCTTGTGAAGTTTTTAAGTGTGAAGATTTAAGAGTTTGCCACCATCGATACGGTGAATCCAAAGGGGGTGAGTGATTGTTTTGACCAGGGTGGTTCACTGAAACTAGCAGGTGATTTTTATGAAAGAGGGCAGAGCCTGAGTACGTGTTCCTGCACACAGAAGAAGATTTCCTCTTCCTCTCCTTGTAACACCTTATAGATCTAGATTTCAATATGTTTCATATCAACAGCCGGAATAGCTGCTTCCCGTTGGATTGAAACTTGAACTTGATTCAAACCATCTCACTCCTCTTTCATGCCCCTCCAGAGTATATAATTCCACTTATCATCCTTTCCATCATCACCTTCCAGGATTTCCGCTGTCGGAGATCATTTCCAAACAGACTCATTTCAAACATGAAGGGACAGTATCTAGGTCATGCCTCATTTTGATGTTGTTCAGGCCCTTTAGAAAACCATTAGTATTTGATTTTTTAGTATGAGTCAGGAGTGTTTGGTGGTATGACAAAAGAAAAGCATTTATGGAAGTGTAGCCCCATTTGAGACTTTAATTGCTATGGAAATGGAAACACACTGTCTTAGAGTAATCTGCATCAAGATACTCAGTTCTGATGGTTTATAGATAAACTCCAAAGCTCCTACTGGAAACTCTCTGTAGAAGGAGCCAGTTTTGTTGGTGAATGCCCTCACCAACCCAGGTGGGCCATATGATTTCTTTCTGTTCAGAAAGTTACTATCCCTTAAGTCATTTGAGGGAATGGAAAGCCAGAATTAATGTCTAATTATGTTTAGTTTAGCCAGAGCATGCAAAATTCTTATCTCATTTACCTACCCACATGCAGTTACTATTCCCACAAGAGACACTAAAGAGAAATTAGAGCTTTTTGCGAATACCAGTCTAGAGAGTTTCACTTTACAGAAGTACTTCACAAAAACTCCTTTGTAACCAGGATGGAAAAACCTAAGGATTTTTTTTCAATCACATCACAGCTCACTGACTGTAAAAGTTTTTGTTTTGGTTTCATATTTTTTCCCCTTTTCTTAAAGTCTTTCTAGTGTTGGCTATTAAGGAGTTCTCACTTTTTATCGCTTTATAAGGAAAAAAACCAGCTCAGTTTATCTTTTGCTTATTTTCTGGAGCCTGCAGGAAGCCTCTGCCATCCTAAAGAAAGTCACACATAATAGAGCAGCTTTAGCCCAGTAAGCCAGTCTTTCCCAATTCATCAGTCAAAGTGTTATGCAAGTGGCCCCCTAAATTGATAAATTCCCACAGTGCCTGTTGACCCAGCTGCCAAGTGCTCATGCAGCAGGTGTTGTTTTCATGACCACCCTGACAGTAATACAAACTGTTTAGCAGTTGCATTGACCTCTTAGCTATTAACATTGATACAGGCTTCACTAGGGACTAGTTTTCAAACATGACAGAATTTCTTAAGACTAGAGGTCATGAACAAGTATACCATATAAGAATAAATTTGATATGCTGCTGAGTTTAAATCTTAAAAGCCGTGAGTTTTTTCCACATTATTCCCATGTAGTAAATCTGGAGACAAGTAATGAGCTTTTGGCATCTCTCCCAGGACTAAAGGTATACTTTTTAATTTTAGAAGCTGTACCTGAAGAGATGCTATATTTATTCTATGACAAGTAGTAAATTTAGGTTATGACAAGGAGTGAAACAAAATTATTTTTTCTTGACATTTTCCCTTTTAAAGGAAAAAAATCTCAACAATTAATGCACAAATGTTGGTGATATACTTAAGAATCATTCTAATACCTAATACTTATGTGCAGGTAATTGAAGCATAACATTTCATGTATTTTGTATCAGGATTTCTACAGCAGCATCTCTTGTTTGAATCTGAACATCCAGGAATTTTGTCTGGCTTTTTTTTCCTCACTTAAGTGGGGAAGTAGAGATTTTTGATATTGTGTCAAAAGCCTGGTGGAGGAATTGTTTTCTGTTCCATACCATTGTTTTACTGCTGAGTTTGGCCCTCCATTTGCGTTGATTTATGCACATCTGAGTTACAGATAGCACATACAGCAACTAAATCGCTCTGTGTGTTTAGTGGAGCTGTGAAGAGATGCACTAAAGAAAGCATGAAGTCCTGAGCTACGCCAGGATGAGTTTTAATCTGTTAAAGCATGTTGGACATTTATATGCCTCTAAACTAACAGTAGAGGCTGCTTTCTTCTACTAGCTATGATAGGGCAGCAAAAATTATTTTACACATTGCACAGTCAAGAATTCCCAGCTCACTGCACACGTCAGTGAAGGGATCCAGCGAGGCCCCAGCCCCCAGTACAACTTTTCCTCCATGTTCCATACATTTAGAGTTGTTATACAGTTTCATGAAAGCCTGTTTTAACAAGCAAGATATACTGTACTGTACTGTATATATGAACAGCTCTTTAAGATAACTAGAATTGTACAGACCATATAAATAGTCATTATCAGCTACATTTTTGGCTGACTTTCTGTGGACCAAATAGCGCTTACTGTAAGAGTAATCAAGCTGTACCCTTTAGAGTTTTATAGACTGAGGGATACAAGGAAAAAAATTCTCTCCAGCCCGGAGCGTGGCTCCATCTATTCCCCTCCATCTTCCATGTCAGGAGACACAGCGAAGCACTGGTTATATAAACAAAATCATGGTCCTGTCCAAGTGCGGGAGAGATCGAGTCCCAACAATCAGTTTCAGGACTTATATTATCTTTCTGAGATTCACTTCAACTTGCGCTGAGCCTGAACATTTCCACCCCTTTCAAGCCCTAAGAATGCAAAGTGTGAGCACTGTGGGGCAGAAGCTTTCTCTCGATACGTGTTGGTCCCAGAGCAGCAGTCGAATCCTGAGAAAGAAGTGTGGCTTTTCCCAGAGCACAGCTAAGGAAAGCCAGCGATTCTCACACACGAGGATTCCGCTGCAGCTGCATTTGTATTCCTCTGCTCCTAAGGCACCCTGCCAACCAGAATTTTTTCCATCTTTGTTTCTACTCCACCCCACCATTAATAAATATTATCCGAGGCTGATGAGTGCAAGTTATTGATTGATGGTAGAATAAAAGGCAAGGTTAAATTCACAAGTACCGAGAGCGGTAGAAAACTTTAAATCATGAAAGTGACCAGCCATGCTCAGCTGGATACAGAAAAGTGTGACTTCTGCCTTCCTAATTGCATACAAAAAGAACCATATATTCTAACACTATCACAGATAAATACTTCACATCTATTAATAAAATAAATCATTATCTTCCCAAATAAAATACCTTTGTGACTTACGAGGTCATTCTTTGCTAAAGATGTGCCACTGGAGGTCTTTTCCAAGAGATGCTCCAGGAGCCTGAGGTTATGCTTCCTGCTAAACTCTGTACTGTACTTGTGTTTGAGCAAGAAAAAGAGAAGCCTCCCATTTAAAGTAACTTGAAATAAATGGGCTTTAAGCAGAGACAGATAAAGAATGTTGCCTTCTTTGCAGTTGGCTATACAGAAATAATTTCAAATATAGATTCTTTTTCCAGATGTAGGAATTAGAAGACAGATCTTTTACTTTAAATCTGAACTCCACTCCACTGAAAATCATATCATTTTCTAGAACTGTTTCCCAAATAGCATTGCGTGTGAATATGGCGTATAATTTTTTAAGTGTAGAAACTTTCTAAGCAGATCATATGTAATACACTCATTGGTACAGAACTGGAATTCCTTACAGGTCAAAAAAATAATGCATTATATTTAAAAGACAGCTGTGGAAATATGTAAACAGTAAAACTGAAAGGGTTTCAAATATGCTGCAGCAAAGGTGTCAAAACATGTTTCAAAGCCCTTAAATAATACAGGACCTTCAGTCGGATTCTCAGAAATGCTTTGGAAATCAGGACTTGGTGCTATGCTAAAGAAGCATCTACACATTCTTTCTGTCCTTAACATCTTTTGGGAACCAGTTCTCGTGTGTGGGTGTTTAAATAATCATGGTAGTAATTAAGAGCGAGCAGAGAAAGTGCTATGCTGAAACAAACCAGTGGGCCTGTACTGTATTACTCTGTTTCAAAGAAAAATGCAAGAAACCCTGTAATGGACCATTAACAAGATGCTTGCCAAAATGGGAGGGGGGAATGTAAGCCCAGTCAGCTAGTGAGGGACTTAGGTATGAATGCTTATTTTTTAAAAAATTATTTTTACCCTATCTAATATTACTTTGAATGGCCCCATTGTGCACAGAAATATCTGTTTAAAGTTCTAGAAGAACATGGGCTTCAGATATCTTTTGACATCTTAGAAGCCATGAGTTCACCTAACTAATTTTATTTTCTTTAGCTTAACTTTTTTCCCTTGATGTTTCTTCAGATGTTGAAATGGGAGATAAACAAGAATGCCCAGTTTTTCTCCTCTTTTTCCTCTGTCACAGTTCTCCACACCTCCATCATACCCATTCTCTCTCAGGCTCCAAAAACTATCCTTTCCTCCACGCAGGAGTATCACTCTAGGAATTTATTTTGGCAGGCTAATCAGTGCACAAGCTGCTATTCCACCTATTTGCATATAGCTGGGAGTGTTAATACTGAGGTCAGTGTAATGAACAATGGTTTTTTCTATTCTATTCTATTCTATTCTATTCTATTCTATTCTATTCTATTCTATTCTATTCTATCTCATACAATTTTGTTTTGTTTTTGGTTTGTTTGGATTCTAGCTAGACACTTGGCCAAGGTTTCTCTAAGCTCTCCACAAAACTATTAGAATCTTTTTCCTGCTCATTTCAAGCTTAGTATGTATGGCAGTAGTTCAGATGATTTCCTTGAAAATGAGTAATTTTGTATTTGTCACTAATTAACTTAATTTTCCATGATGGTCCTATTCAATTACTTGATTATATCACTTGGGAGATCCTGACATTCATTTCCAAACTTGTACCTGTGCAACCAAACCTACAGCAGAGACAAAACATGGTACCTCTACTGGGAACCTGTAGCTTTTGGATGATCCTATCATCCCAGCCAAAACATCCAGTATCAGAAATATTTTAAGTCCACTGAACTAAAATTTCCTTCATGAATACATTCCACAGAATCACCTGATGGTGAATGGCTGAGTTTGGAAGGCGCCTCCAGAGGGCACCTGGTCCAACCACCCCCCCCTCCCCGCCCTCCAGACAACTTCCAAGTATCTTCAGTCATGGAGACTCCACAACTCTCTGGGCAACCTCTGCTAGTGCTTGGTCACTCTCAGAGTGAGAAAGTCTTTCCTGATGTTCAGATACTTAAATAAGCATCCAGAATGCACAATCCAAATATCATTCAATGAAAATACAGAAATAAAAAGCCAGCAGTGTAAAACTGAATTTGTAGACAGAGGTAGTACTTCTGCCAAATTATTACACGTCATAATGTGTGACATAAAACCTGTTCAGGTTACTCTTCCCCCTTTCTTAAGGGAAATCTAGATTGGCTAGAAATGCAAAAAGACACCATCAGATGCTGCCTGCGATAAGCTGGCAGCTTTATGAACCTTCAGTAAGCTGGTTTTGGCAGGTTCATGCTTCAAGAATTCTCAAGGACTATTGCTTAATCTTGTAGAAGATCTCTGAAGGCAGTTATATGACGTAATAGCAAATAGCACTGTATTTTTCTGTACTGTAACATATCATGTCTATGCTTATTGGTTTTTTCTGAGGAAAAAAGAAATGTCATGATTCCTCCCACTGATAATACTACAGCAGAGAATCAGGCCTTTAGTAAAAAAATCAAAATTTTTCTCCTTGATCCCAACTTTTAACTCTTTGCTTGGCTTTATTCAGGCCTTTAGTCCCCGAAGAATGCAAAAGAACAGCTCAGCCTGCGCAGATACTGACATCTGAATGCTCAAGGCACTGTCGGAATGGGCACTGCACTCCCACAGGAAAATGCTGCTGTAATCAAGGCTGGGAAGGAGAGTTCTGCAGAACTGGTTTGTATATAGATTCATAGCAACAAGTGAAAAAAGCAGTGACATGTCATAACTGGCTTTTAATTATTTGCTCAGAGAAATTTTCAGGTGTATGTTGACCAATATATTGGCCTTCAGTTCTAAGACAACATTAAAAAATACTGATTTCGTGAGCTGTAGGAGAACAATAAGTCTTTAGATGAGTACAACTCTAAAACATCTAATGCATTGTGAGGCAGTGCAGAATGCCATTGATAGCATAAATATGACAGCAGTATTCTTTTTTTTTCACCAAGATTTTAAAATGAGAGGAGATGTAGTCAATACATATCCTGTGTTTGGACATTCACCTTCCACAACCAGTATTATCACTGTCAGTGTCAAATAGACTTGCCAGGAAAGATGGTAAATCAGAACTGCGGGTCTCCATTGCAGATTTTGCACTTCACTAACTTCATGCAGATTTTTTTTGTTTTGATACATTCTTGCTTTTGATCCTACAAAATGAAACGGCTCCATTTTGCTTAAGAGAATTCTATGTACAACTTAGCACAAAGGAGCTAATAATCAATGTTATTCTGATCCGTTATTACAGTGATTTCATCAAGTCCTGTCTTGTTGCTTTAGATTTTAAAAGTCACTTGGAAAAGTGACTGTGAAAACAAAGATGATGGGTGTGTCAGCAAAGGGGTGAGGTGAATGAGCCTGGAGTGCCACAGCTGTGCCATCACTGTCTCAGAGGCTGTGGTTCTGTCTGAGCTGTGTAATTTTGGCCAGTGCAGATACGCCAGAGCCAGCCTGGCTACCAGGAGACGTTATTACAAAGATGTTATTCCTCAGCATCAGCAGAGTCCTCTGACTGGGTGTATTTGGTTGGCCAGTTTGACCAGATGCCCACACAAAGAGATAACATTAACATAATGGCAGTAGAACTCAGACAAAGAGCAGGGACTAAGAGAAAACAAGGATCCCATGGCTAATTCAGGTTGGAAGGGCACTCAGGAGGGCCCTGGTGAAGCAGGGCCAGCTATGAAATCTAGAGCGTAAATTTCAGCAACCTGCAGGTTTTTAGTGATGAGTAGGAGTGACTTTGGAATGAAATTAAATGAATTAATCACTAATAATGTATCTTACTGGCAAAGATTCATGAGCTGGCCACCTACAACCCAGCAATGAGGGCAGGTTAGAAAAATGGATGAGGTAATCTGGCCAAATAGCCCAATTTCAGTTGTCCTCACTTGCCAGTCAGAGCCCTCCTACATCTAGAGAATGAGGCCCATTCTACAGCCTTTGTCCAAGTGTCACTTAAAGTAAAAAATGCCTCCAACATAGGTCTTGAACAACCTGTTTTGTTTAAAAGATCACAGCTTTATGATAGATAATTTGATGGACACAATGAGCAAGAAAGCCAAAGAAAATAGGTAGACTAAGGATCTTCCTTCCCTGTATGCCACAGAACAATTCATAGGGATGTTCTAAGTTGAACCTCAAGCTGCTATTATAGTTTAAATAAGAAAATTTACCGTACCAGGTACGAGTTTCCTTTTCATGTAATTAAGAAACTCATGGATAAAATCAAGAAACCTGCATTTCTACAGTGTATTATAAATATCCATAAATCCATGTTAAAGCTTATTGCAATAGATAACATTAAACAGCATAACACCTGCAGAAAAAGAAAGATGTGTTATATACAATATATATATATATCACAGTGCTGTGACTACCCCAGAAGAAAATACTTCCACAACTAAAGTTACTGATTATCAGTTTTGGTAACACTGGCTACGATTTAAAATATGAGCTATATTTGAAAAACTGAAGCAAGCTGATAACCTAGAACTCTATAGATAAATTAGGCAACTGCTAAAGAGAGAGAAAACTTTGAAACTTATATAACTGATAAAAATGGTTGAAAAAATACTCTGGTTTTCCTTTCTCTAAAAGCAATTCAATTTTGGTCCCAGCATTAAGTGATTCAAGAGCTAAAGGAGTGCATCTCTGGTCAGGTGTAGTTTGCTTTGCTAAGGCATGTGTGTAGTGCAGAATTCTGAGTACACAAAGGAGTTTGCCTGAGATTCTAAATGAAATCTGAATATGGGAATTGAACATTTTTTAAAAACCTGTCATTTGAGTTTATCAGTCTTTCCCAGATGACATCCTCTCAGACATACAAAGTTACTTCCTCCCCCTAATATTCTAAAACTTTAAAAAATATGCTTTCAAAACTCCTAATATTTCATCCTTTCCACGTTGTTTTTAATTTATATGCTTTATCGCGACAAGGTTAGAAAAGCTCTAAATGAATGTGTACTGTATCTTTTTTGTTTTGTGATGTTCTAAACAAATTGGAAAATTGCTGTTTTTTCACCCACAGCAAAATGTGACCCAGCCTGTCGACATGGAGGTGTCTGTGTAAGGCCCAATAAATGCTTATGTAAAAAAGGCTATCTCGGCCTCCAGTGTGAACAAGTGGATAGAAACATCCGAAGAGTGACAAGGGCAGGTATTCTTGATCAGATCCTAGACATGACATCCTATTTGCTGGATCTAACCAGCTACATTGTATAGTTTCTGGGACTATTTGGAAACTCCACTTTCAACGGGCATTTGTTTTGAATCCTGACATTTTTTGAAAGACTGTTACCCTGCAACAAACACCGGTGATTTGATTTACTTTATTAATTTAAGTGTAATATCCACAAATGTGCAGAAAAATCTCTTGTATGTGTGTAAATATTGCTGCACGTCTCCACAGACGTCCCGATATCCAATATGTGCACACATACACACGCAGCCGCTATCACAAATACGGTTTTGCAGAGAGTGGAATCTTTTTTAATATTTATTTCTTCATGAGAAATAGTTTACGAAGCAATTCCACTGTAAAACACATTTTCATCAAAGGACTTTCCTGATGTCTTAATGGCTTCTTTGACATCCCAGAAATCTCGTTCCTGTACCTATCTGATTATAGCAGTGAGAAAGCAGTTTCCAAACATCGCTGTATAAACTGCTGGATTTAATAAAATCCAGTTGTAACAGTTTCTAAGGTGAACTGAATTCCATCATGAGACAATATTTCAGAACTGCTTAATGCATTCCTATCTAGGCAATTCATTTTAAGACTGTAACCTTCACTTTCATCAATGTAACTCTATTACAGAATGTTATTTCTTTATCTAGCATAGATGCAAAAATCTGGTTATCGCAGCTTAATATCAAGATTGTTTCAAGTGTTTAATAATTAAATTATATTCGCATATTTCAAAACCAGTCATCCTAGAAGGTCTGCTTTTTATCATATATTTTATTTAACGATGGGCACTGGGTTCGTGTTACATATTTATATTATTTTATTTTATTTTATTTTTATAATATAGACATCACCTAGATGAGACAGCTTTACCATGTCCTGTAAAATACTAAAGTTACATTTTTCACCAACTTAATTGGAAAGGCGGGGAAAGAGAGAGCAAACACACATTTTAATGTGTTGAGGATCTAATCTAGAAATGTACCCTTGTGTCAACTTGTGTTCATTTACACCAGATGAGAAAAAAAGCAAACGTCCACCAACCATAATAAAATTCCGGCATGTGTTAAAAGTGTCCACAAAGTGATTTTCACTGTAGCAGGACAGTGTAAGAGGTTATACATGGGCAGACTCTGCCGATGTCACACTGAACGGAGCGTCCCGGGGTGAGAGCTCACACGATTATATGCTGACTGTGTACTGTGTCACTTGTACAAAACCTACAGCAGTTCTTGCCAAATGCAGTTCTAAATGCTCCTTGGAGAGCCAACAGAAAACCGAGTCTTTGTAAAAGCATCAATAAATGTGGTGTACATGCTGTAGTCAGGTTTTCTAAGGTGTTAATTAATTAGATGTATCTGCAGAACTGGTGCCCTCTTATGTGCAGCTCTACTGGCAGTTTCTTTGTTCACTACTTACCAACGATCAGGTTTCCTTTGCACTACCTGCAAACTACCTACTGCAGCTTTTACAAAACCTTGCCTAAGAAAAGAAAGCAGAGCAGCCCCATTGTGCACGTCCTGCGGTCCCTAGAAAGAAGCTGCTCATGCATCAACAATTGACAACACTTTAGCCAAACAGATCTAAAAGACTTTGGCCATGTTACTCTCCAGTAGTAAAATCATCTCTCCAGGGCAGCAACACGCAGTGAATTTTCCTTTAGAGAAATTTGTCAGTCTTCATTTAGTCAGTATTAAATCTGGAATTACAGCATAACCGATACTTGCATTTCTGTGTCTCACACATTCCAGCTCCGAGGAACAGACGATTACATTTGCCTTCCATATATGTTTGCCTGGGTTTCGAGTGACCTCATGCCAAATGGAAAGTGGTTGAGAAATCTTGGTTAAGTGCTCTGAGAACAATGGTCTGCATTAAAAAGTGCATGCATAATTTTGCACAATGTAGATTCAACTGACAGTCCATTGAAAGACATCTTGGGATTAAATGAGCATGAAGACCAAATTGCCCTCTCACCCCAGAAAAGGGTGGTCCCTTATAGTCACATGAACACTTCATTGGCTAAGCAGTGTGACCAATCTTAAAATGAACCCTGTGGTAGCATCTGTAGGTTAATAGCAGCTCTTTGTCTCCACTGCTTTCTGCCTTTAGTCTTTTCCCTGAATTCCATCACAAAAAGTTTTACAATTAAAAAATGTCCTGACAACCATTTTTGTAAATTGACCTTAGCATCTAATCTTTCCTTATTCAACGTGGGTGACAAAAATGTGAACTTCTCATGAATGAGCCAGCTGTCTAAATCTGTCACATAGCACGGTTTTATTACACTCTTCATAATCAGCAAAGCAAGAAAGTCGCTGAAGTATTTTAGCAACGTTTAAATATCTGACAGAGATAACATCTTTAACACTTTCTTCAGTGAAATATATTTTAAAATAAACTCAACTTTAACTCCACTGTGACACATTATTTTCAAAAACCAGCTGGGGAGATGTGATAGTTCTTTTCTCACTGCCTTGTTCCTTAAAAAATACCACAGATGGCACCTAATATATATATAATAATATATATGCCATAGTCATGCAGAGAATAGAAAACAATGATCTTAGAGTTCTGATCTTAATAATAAAGACAGTTTAGTTTAGTAGTGAAATCTGAAAAGAAAACTCCAGTAAGAGCTAAGAATTAAATCCAGGCCTCATTCAAATCAACAGCAAAAACTCACATTGACTGTGCTGCACCTTTTTGAAGGAAATCACCTTCAAAATTTAAGCAAAATTCTTCAGTTTGTTTTATTTTAAACAAAATTTCTGCTCTGAGTCATTCCATAAAACCTTCAAAACTAAGAAATTATCTAAGTGAAGGTTAGAGGGAGAGGGGAGATAGTTTGTGAAACTGTTTTGATTCATTTTTAAATCATCTTTTATATTGTGTGAAAGCAGGCATCTGCATTAAGCCCACATGTACATAGGAAGTCCCGGTGGAAAAGAAGTATTCTCATAAAAAAAGAAAAAAAAAAGACACAAAAAATCCTAGCTCCTTATTTATCAAAAGAAATTATACTATTAAAAAGAGTGAGCAAACCCCAGGCCTAGCCACCCAAGATGCTGATATAAAAAGGGCAACTGCAGTAATTGCCCTGAGAATTGGCATACAAAAAAAAAAAAAAAAAAGGGTCTGTAGAAAGCCTGTTGCCAGTTAGGTCATTCTGCAGCCATTCTCACACAACCTCCAAGAGTGTCCCAGAATAAAACTGAGCTTATAAATGAAACTAGATAAATGAGGCAATTAGATAAGGGCCTCCAGAAGGGATTTTATGTATGTGTTCAAGTTGTCTCTGTCTCTGTGTCTCTCTCTCCTAATCTTTTATTCCATTCATTTCTTCCTTTATTCGGAGATACTGCCTCTCTGTTCCCAACACATTGTACATTTCAAGCGTTCTTTCAGCCTTTCTGCTGCTAACGGAGAACAAACGTACCTGTTGCAAGAAACATGACTCTCCCTGATGCCTGCTAGTTTTAATTATTTTGGGACAGAAAACTCATCTTTCCCTTTTTGTATGCCACTGATCATAAAGAAGGCACATTACTGGAATATAAGGAGAAACATCTTTACTCCATAGACAAGCAGGGAGACAAAAAGATATTATGCAAAATCGGCTCCAAATTGTTTCACTCCATTTCAGAAAAACAGTAAACTCATTTTTCTACTGCGCCCAATAAGAAATACTAACTCAAAGCCTCCCCCTCTGGAAATAAATTTCTTCTGTTAACAGTCAGGGACACAGATCCAAACCCTTTTTACCTTTAAATCCTCACACATTATTCTATTTCATGCAAACGAAGTGTAAGTTAGGTATAAATAAGAGTATAAATTCTGTATCACTGACAGGACACCTCTGTTTATCTCCTTTCATTCACTTGTCTACATTTGGTTTTACAACTCCTTCCTTTCTAGACCCACAGCAAACATCAACAATTCCTGGTTTCTACAGGTGCTTATTATTTTTGAAACTGCCTGACAGATGTGTGCATCAAAAAAAGCTTCCCAGCTGGTTGAGGCCTTTACCTTTTGATAATTCCACTGAATTTTGCTATTTTATAGTGACTTCTAGCACTGTGTCTTAGCTGGGCATTTACAGTTCAGGAGTACCAGCCTCACACAGCTCAGGCACAGACAGACTGAAGCTGGAGGAAGGCAGAAATCACTTCAGTCACTGTGCTTATCAGAAAGTTACCCATTGCAATCCAGGGATCAGATGCCTTAACTGAAAAGCAGAATGATATTCCCGGCATGATGAAATGTAGCTTTCCAGTACACATTTTCTCTAATTTGGGTTGAGAAACAAGGACCTTTTTCTGTAAATATATATGCAAAATGGAGATGCTGAAAATATGAACAAGTAATTTCAGAGGTGCAAAGTCGCACTACAGTGAAAATGAGTGTTTGTACATGTAATTCTAATTGCATCCATGAAATAGGCATTTATAAGATTAGTTCTACATGGAAAAAACAAGTCCAAGGACACCCTGTTCTGCTGATTTTTCCTTAATTATGTAAATTCTTTAAAAGACATTCATGCATTTTAATCTACTATTCTTTGCCTTATCTGTGTATCAGTTTAATTACGAATTACACCATTTTGATCTTCTGTTCAACTTTAAGGCTGTCCTTTGTCTTTGAAAAAAACCAGAAGAAAGCTAAGTGGTAAATAAAACCTAATTATTTTCATTTTGAAATATTAAAAATTCACTACTATTTTGCCAATTAAAATAAAAAAGGAACATTCTCATAAAAAAAGCAGCCAACTCTTTAAATTTATTCCAATTCAAATTTGCAGAAAATTTATACCAAATAATCTGGGTTCTGGCTACAAAAAACTGATAAATAAATATTTCCCTAAGTAGTTTCAGGAGAAAATGTTTTAGAAACATTGAAAAAAATTTAAGGCTTTTGCTGAAAAATTTGTTGTTTTGAAAAACAGAGTAATTCGGTGAAATAAGGCACGTACTTTTTGGGATATAGGTGTGAAACAGCAGCAGCCACCTGAAAGCTTAGTACAGGATTACTTTAATCTTTGAGGCCCTGACTCCAAGTCCATTGATGTCAACCGATAATCTCCTATTGACTTCATTAGTTATAGGATTAAGTCCTTAAAAGATATCCACTTAGCTGGCAGAAGATCTTAACTTCAGACATCAGTGCACACATGACCTCTCCGTGTCTGCATCTGCAGTGATTAGACCAATGTTTTGTGGAATAAAACTGCAGATCCAGCCCTGCAGAGAGCCCTACAGAGCATATCCAGTCCTCCTGGCTTTCCTTATAAGTATTGCCAGCTTTTACACAAAATCTACCTGACTTACTTTTTGATACTTTTTTTAAAGTGTCCAGCAATCAGCTGATGTGAAAGCCAAGTGACTCAGCTGCTTCCCTGAGCTCTCACTACTGAAAAGGTATTGTTCCATGCTACAGATATTCACAAACATTTAGTATTCTGGGTTATATGCAAATAATGTGTGTCTTTACCTATTGTTTACTGCACACAGACAGGCTTCCATAAACAAGATTGTCAGACATTATTGCACAGACAGCAAGCTGCATTACTGGAGAAGAGTTTTATTTCTACTGATAAAAACCAACTTTCCATGTGTTACAAGTTACCACGAGGGTCCAGTGTATCGTATCTTAAAGTTCCTTTTATGGTCGACTAGATTTTCCTATTTATTTTTGTTTTGTGATGAAATAAAAAAGGAAAAAACATTTTAAATGAAAAACTGCTTAAATTCCCAGGAAATTTCAGAAAGGTGGCATCAGCTAAAGCATGTGAATATACACAACGGCTGTGCTCACAGTATTCTTGGAAAGAAGGCAGAGAGAGTTGGCTGGTTTGGAGACAGGTTTTTTTTTATGTAGGATACATTTTACAGTAGGACAAAAGGGTGTTTTGCATCACAAGGCATTTCTGAATTTTCTGAATGTTCCTAGGAGGAGCTGCTGAAAAGCAAATGTTCTAGGCAGTCAAAACGGGTGTGCAGAAT
Source organism: Rhagologus leucostigma (assembly GCA_013397725.1). NCBI lineage: Eukaryota > Metazoa > Chordata > Aves > Passeriformes > Rhagologus > Rhagologus leucostigma. The sequence continues at coordinate 316,391 of VZTD01001759.1, forward strand.
GAACTTCATTCATATCAAGATATGCTGAGACCAGAAACCATCCAGTATTAAGTCACCAGATATAGTGGTCTCCATTAGTACCACAAGCAGTAACCCTACCCTGTGAATTTTCCAGAAATGCTATTAGCTGTTCCCCAAAAAATATACTGCAGAATAAAAACTTCAATTCCCCTTTGAGAACAATTAGATTGTAATGGGAGCCAAGCAGAAAAGGATACAACAAACTTCTGTCGCTTGAGAACATTACTGTTGTGACATTCCCCTGTTCAACAAGTTTTATTTCAGAGTAGCTGTCAGGTACTGTTTGTACATTTGAAATGTGGGAAAATAGCTTAGAAAATATCACTCAAACTAGGCTTAAGCATCTTCTATAAACTGAATGATACTACTAAGCATATACAGGCACCAATCTAGCTGGGAGCACACAAGTAATTTTAAGCATATGAGCCACACTGAAGTCATGTGCTTAACATTATTAATATAATTAAGTGCTTTCTTGGTTCGAGACCTTACAAGTCTTTGCAAGTCTACCTACATAGACTCCATACGCTATATGTGCATCTCTTTTTAGGGAGACAGCAGGACTGAAGTTCACAACAAGAGAATTCAGTTGCTGTCTGTCACAAATTCTATATAACCTGAAATAATTGCATCTTTGTGCCTCCACGCTCCATCCGAAAATTAGGGAAATAAATCCTTGTAAAGCGCTTTGAGCTCTTCAAATGAAAAGTGCTATAAAAGCTACAAATTATTATTATATTATTGAACACCATGTATGTATACACACTATTATGTAATATATAATATATGTATAATGCATATAAATTCTAACAAATGTATTTGTGTAATATCTGAGAAATGCAACAGTTGTATCTGGAAGTGATAAATACATAGAGTTGGATTTATTGTTAATCTGTGGATTTAATGATTTTTTAGACAAAAGGATGTTTAAGTGTATAATTGCTTTTCTTAATTTAATATATTTATGTAAATGCATGCCTGAAGTTCTGATTAGATAGTTATTCTGTGTCCCTTAAGCTAATAAAATATATTAAACTTTATCTTACTATATAAGGTACACCTGCTGCTTTAAATTTTTTTGTTTTAATATTTTTTTATGACTAAATGCATAATTTAAAGTTCATGAAATTTTAATTTTAATCGGCTCTTTGATCTTTGCAGTAAAAGCAAAACGCCAGCATTTTATATATTCTTTGAAATGTACACTAGTTTTATTTATATAAATTCTAAGATGCTTTCATAAAATGTGACTGAACACTGCTATTATTTTTGGAATGAGAAGTTTGGAATGGGGTTTCCTGGACAGAAAATTAAGACATCTATATTGAAAAGATACCCGTTGCATTGCAAGCAATATGTGAGTGGACATGCAGCTGGAAGAATGGGATTTCATGCACAGGCTTTGGAAGTACAGAAATCTTGGAGAATTAGTTCAGCAACAGTGGGAGAAACATTGGGGTCATTTATTTGTTTTGTTTATTTCCTATCTTCAGAGAAGCACATCATCGAATCAACATGTGTTAAATTCAGAGGTTCCATTTCCAGTGATTTAAATGAGGGCCAGAAAAAACGGATGCAGTGTGGAATTCTTTCCTTTTCTCTCCATCCTCAGTAACAGGTTCTGTTCCATTGAACTCAACACCTGAGCATATGCATGGGAGCAGGGCCACAACTGTGTTTTATGAGACAAAAGAACAATTAATCACAACACTGAAATGCAAACTACACTTGCATGTGGGACAGCAAAAACCAGTTGGAACAGGGAGCACTAAAGAGCCAAGGGCTTCTTCACACACTAAATTTACTTTGGTGGTTTGAAATGCTGTTGAATTAGTCTTACACATTTAACTTACCTAATGCCTTTAGCCTGTCCTGTGTTCATTTCTTAAACTAAAGAATGAAGCATTACCAACTCTATGATATTGATGCTATCTCTACATTTCAGATCGAAGCCAAAATAATCTTGAAATTTTCATGAAATTGTTTTTCCATTTTTCAGCTAGCTATACTATTAGTGATATGGGCTGGTGGCCAGCCAGAGAGCTAGGATCCAAGGAAAATTTGAACTTCACCCAAATTTGAGGATATTTGGAAACTGTATTTTACTGCAGCTTTTCAATGAATAAATGTAGCAGTTGCAGCAATGTTCTTTTAAACTCATTTTCTTGAAAATTTTCTTCATTTGAAGAAGCACTCAGAACAAGAAAACAGCTGAAAGGTGGCAAATAAATAATAAAGGAATCCATGAGGATTGTTTTGATTTTTTAGTGGGACCTATATATTCATGAAGAGAGTAGAAAGAATTCTGTGAGTTTTGTACATAATTACAATAAATACAGTGCAGCGTGTAGTTCTGGTGACATCATGAGTCATTGAGTTTGTTTTTGTAATTTATTAAGACACTATGAAAACCCACTGACATATTTATAAGCCTTGGAATTAACAGCTACCTTTCATTCCTTTTACAACACATAAGACATGAATTTTACTTAGAGAATTATATACACTCAGCTGTGTACAGCAGGACTGTAATTCTACCTAGAGCTTCTGATGGTATCCTAAACCCGAAGAGCCAAATTCTGAATCTGCTTTTGGATTTACCAAAGCAGGTATCCTTGGCCTCTTGAACAAGGCTTGTGTGGTTTGCCAAAAGCCATCAGAACCTTCAAAAGTAATCCAAAGCCTAAATGCACAATTCAGGAGCATTTCCTGTTAGTAAAACAGTTACTACTAATATATTTGATTATATTTGATCACTATTCCCAAAATATATATTTTCAAAAATCTTCTGTCCTTTTATTGCCTTCTCTTTATTTCCACATACCTCTCTGTTCCTTAAGTCCTTGGTTCTTTATTTGTTTTCTTATAGATATGCTGCTTCTCCATGCTATTGCACTAAATTCACTGCATGTTTACAAGTGTTTCGTGAGACTGATTATGGCACAAGTGCTTTTTTTCTATTTTACTTTAATGAAAACACTAAGTAATGGATCAGCCCCTGGTTTAACTGTAAATTAAAAATGCACCACAAGTAAGTAGGGTAGAACCTTTAGGATGCCAAAGAATCATTTCGGTCTATGTGGTTGGATTTATTTACTTTGGGGGAAGGGTTGGTTTGAGTCCTATTTGATGACATGTCTACGGATGACATACGTCTCTGGCAGAACTGGGCAAAGTGGGACATAGCTTTGGTTTGGAAAACCTCACTCAACAGTGGCTTCCTTGTTTGCTTGGTTTGGGGTGGTTTCTGGGGGTTTTTTAAGTTCTTTTTTTTGTTTATTTTTTTGTCTTTCAGAGCTAGGACTACTCATGGATTTCGCGTGAACTCCAAAATTTTGGGCTAAACCAGTTGAATGAATGGCTCTTACACTGGTTCAGCATTCGATATGCAAAATTTCAGATATTGTCAGTGTTTCCGTCATCTCCAACTGCTGCTTATCTTCCATTAGCACAAATTCACTGATATCAGTGCTGTCAGGAGGTGAATCAGGAGAAGCATTGGCTTTTCCTTTTTACTCATTTTATATCACTTTACAAATACGTTTCACTCAGAAGTGTCTGTCACGTTGTCCCACAATGAAACTGATGTCATTATTCTAGCACAGTTTGCTCCAGTTGTACACACTGGAGCAACTTCTACATGTTTCACCCGTCACTGTGCACATTTGATCACTCAGAGACAGACTGAGGGAAGGAATGTAGGAGTTGTATGCCTGTCCTTCATTAGAACAAGAGGTATGCTCTCCTTTCAGTATTAGAAATTTGGAATTCTGTGATATATATGCAAGCTATTCCCACTTCAGGGAAAGGGAACATACACGTGAACCAAATGGCTGCCTTTGGTTCAGGAGATTTATAAAGAAGAGATCCAAATGCCACAAACTCTCCTGCAGTGGAATTCGTGTTTTCCTGGTCGGATGAATAGAACAGGTGCAGATACAGCTTTCAGGCCTCTAAACTACACCAGCCCAAATAAATTACAGCCACGGAGCATGTTTAGCAATTTCAAGCAAACATTAGGAATGCAATGCCCATGGTGCAGATAAAGTGCTTATGAAAAAGGTGGACGTAACATCTGTACTGGCACAGAACGCCTGCTCTACAGTAATAGCTGCAAAATGCCTCCTATAAAGCATAAGACTGTTAGTACAGCTGCAGCTTTTAATAGCTATTGAATTTCTTGATCAGGGACGCAGGTCCAGAGCAAGGGAAATGGACAAGTGAAACTATAAACTGCTATTTTACACCTATGAATGTAATATCAAATAAATGTGGCCGAGCCCACTTTTATTTTTTTAAGAAATTCATCCCCAGAGAGCCTCGTGCTAGATCTTAGCTAGCAAGCCATCAGAAGGCACTTATGTCAGCCTAACCCTGAGGTTTTTAAGATGTATAGCTGTGCAACCTACATATATATATCTATACATATACCTCTTGCTTATTATATCTGTAACAGAAACCTGCAGCCACACACACATGCTAATACCTCATGCATCATTTCTGCACTCACTCAAAGCTATTTGGTTCTAGATCGATGCAAACAAGCAGCGAAAAGGTAAACAACAGGCAGTTTTTAAGATGGTTCTGCAAGAAAAAAAATTATAGTGAAGTGACTGAGTTGCACAGACTTCAGTATGGGCAACAGGATGCAACCAGTAAACTCATTACCATGTTAGCTTATTAAAATTATGCCAAAGAATACAGCTGTCTGGCATTTTCTTGAATTTCTTATTTAAATACTTCAGTATTAATATGAATTCATGTCTAGGAGGCCCCTGTAAATTACTAGAATCATTTTTACTTTGCATTTGTAATTAGAGCTTTTTGTTTCTGATGGAACTTCCATGGAATTATCAGATTTTCAGTATGCAGATAAACTGCATTTTAATATTTTCTAAGCTTATTGTCTTGCAAATTCTTCATGTCTTCTATTAGCCTGGAAATGAAATCCCTCACAAAATACTCAGGCAGCAGAAGCTGCTGAGACTGCAGATTCACCTGAAATTACCCCAGATGGAACACTGAATATTCACAGAATACTCTGAGTTGGACTCACAACGATCATCGAGTCCAACTCTTCAGGAAAAGGCCCATATGGGGATTGAACACACAGCCTTGGAGTTGATGTCCCTCAAACACAGATTACACAGGATTGTTTTGGTTTGTTCTGTTGTGTTTAGGACCACTTTTTCCTCCAGGAAGACAGCAGTTTTCAAGCTACAGGCTGTTGATGTCTACCCAAAGTGTGTCCCAGGCCTGTAAACCCTTCTGAGTCCCAAAGAACAATTCCATCTACTCAATTTCCAGTACTACTTAAATATTCTGACACCTGAACTCACTATGTTTCTTTTAATACGGCTAAATTTTTTTTCTGGCTGGCATATATGTTCAGAAGTACCCGAACAATACGGAGATAGATAATTATCTCATTCTAAAAGCAGTGCAGGATAAGACATACAACTGCCAAAGCTTGCTTGAGACCTTGGAGAATCCTGACAAGTTAGTCATAGCCAGCACCTCAATTAACTCCATGGGTGGTGGTGCCAGTTTAATGATAAGAACACCACTACAATTCACAAAGAGGTGGATCTAACTCCTGGTTACTTCCCAAGAAATTGTTTTGACTGCAGTCTTTCTGGTTGAATCCAAGGTACAGTGCAGCCAGAAGTGATAAAAAGCAGTGGATCAAAAGAAGAGAGGGAAGAGCAGAGTCAGAATCTTCTGGCCTAGAAAGCTTATTTGAAAGTGTAAATTAGCCCATTAAATTAGTCCTGCTAAACAATTTAGATATACACACTCGAGGAAGCAGGACCGAGTGCCCCAGTGCCTCCTTCCAGGTGAGTCAAACTCCCTTTTCCGCCTCTATGCTTTTCCAAGCGGTCTGTTAGCAACGGGCAGCACTGACAACACTGCCTCTTCCACGCTTCTTCACTTACCCCTCACTGGGGCAGAGCATCTCTGAAATCTCCAATAAGTTTTGTAAAAGAATTTAGTGGCAAAACCCAATGTGTTTGTTTATAGGGAATAATCAGAGATTTTTTTTTAATTATTACTATTTCACAAATTATAAAAGCCCCAGTTCGTACCACAGGCAGAGCATCTCCTCCACTCTGGTGAGACCCCACCTGCAGTGCTGCAGCCAGCGCTGGGGAGCCCAGCACAGGAAAGACAAGGACTTGTTGGAGCGGGTCCAGAGGAGGGACACAAACATGATTAGAGGGACGGAGCACCCCTCCCTTGAGGAAAGGCTGAGAGAGCTGGGGTTGCTCAGACTGGAAAAGAAAAGGCTCTGGGAAGACCCTATTGGAGTCTTGGAGTACTTTAAGGGGACCTGTAAGAAAGGTGGGAACAAACTGTTGAGCAGGGCCTGTTGTGATAAGACAAGGGGCATTGGTTTCAAACTGAAGGAGGATCAACTGAGATAAGATATAAGGAAGAAGTTTTTTTACAAAGAGGATGGTGAAACACTGGCACAGGTTGCCTGGAGAAATTATGAATGCCCTATCCCTGGAAATATTCAAGGGCTCTTGAGCAGCCTGGTGCAGTTGAAGACATCCCTGCTTGTTGCAGGCTGGTTGGGCTGGATGGCCTTTAAAGGTCTCTCTCAACCCAGATTATTCTGTGACTTTGTGATTTACAGAGCAGAGAAGACTAAACAGAGAAAGCACAAACCCATCACACGAACTCCTAAGAAAACAGTGCCAACATAAAAATTACCACCTGAGAGCTACAAACTTTTGGTTTTCAAAACCCACCTGCCAGAAGAAAGTGACAGAGTAGATCCAGATCTGTTGATGTCCACAGGAGCTCTGCCTGTGCTTTCAGTGGTGCCAGCATACCAACCCACCGAGAGATTACAATCTGATGAAGCTGAACAGAGACTTTAGAAAGGCAAGTTCAGACAGCAATGGCCTTCAGTGGAGCATGTGGCTATCACTGTCAGTTTTGAGCTTCAGTCCCTTGACAAATGCATACCCCTAAGAAAAGCTCACAACAAAAGGTTTATCAGATTATGGCAATGAGACATTAAAACCACACAGGATTATATGAATCCTGCCATGTATCTTTTGAACAGGTAACAGAAAGTGCTGAAGTGTTTTCTATATTATAAAAGGAAATGTAGGTGAAGACAAGCCTTTGCTGAAGTTTTGAGTGACTACAGAGCTGAAAAGAAGTCTGGGAGACAGCTTTGAGTGAGCTGGAGTATGAGCAGTAGTCCAGTGGTGGCCTCAGGAAGTCTAGGGCAGCAAAGAGACATCCCAGGTAAGCCTGAGAAGCTCTGCATGACTGTTTTAACTGCGACCTGCATCCTGAAGTGCTTACAGACACCTCACTCAGAAATGTATTCTGGCTGCCACAGTCACTGTTAACTGCAGCACAGGCACAGCAGAAGGCTCACCTTTAGTATCATTACTCATTTAAGTAGAACCTTCCAGAGATCAGAAAATGATCCCTCAAATTAATAGGGATTAATTAATAATTCATATTAACCTTTTTATAAAGAGCAAAAAGAAGCAAATGAGATTCCATCCTCTGCCTGCTTTGAAAGCTGCCTGCTCAAAAAGACCTTTCTTTCAATTACCTGTAATGGGATTATTAGCACATTTGCCTCAGTAAATTTCTCCTTAGAAATAGGTAATGTTGACAAAATTTCCACAACTATGAGAGACAAGCAATTTTAAACAAATTAATATTCTTTGCATTGCAAATATTTAGATTACCATAATCAGAGTAATGATCAGCACTCCTATAAAATGACAGTGCAGTATAGGATAAAGTTTGAAGTAAACAAACTAGATTTTGCCCATGTAAAATATTTTCACTGATTTCAACTAAATGTAAAATTCTCCTGCATCTTCTGCCTATATTTCCTACTACTATATAACAACTGCTACATTGCATTTCAACCACACAGACAGGTCAGCTGTCATTACTTAGCTCCTGCTTTTTATGTGGTCACAAAAGCATAAGGTTTGGCCTTCTTTGTGTTGATTCTTGGTGACTAAATATTTCAAGTATTATTTTGGCTACAGCACAGTTTTGCACACAGAGCATGTAAGCTGCTTAGCACAAAAGAGAAAAGGGATCTGCAGGCCCAAATCCTGCCACCGAGTGAAAAGAAATCAAGTTTAATCCAAAAAATCAACAATGTGCTGTATCAGATGTGCACACTTCTGTACACAAGTGTATTTAACTCTTAAAATTTTGCATGCATAAAAATTATACTGATTTGTAAGCTAGACAATCCTTAAGCACCAGCTATATATGTACAAAATACACATTTATTAAAATATATTAAAGTGATGCCTCTGAAATGTAGATGGTTCAACATATTAAGTCTAAGAATACATCTGGAGGGGGTACGCCTATCTATCAAAAACTAAAGAGGTGTGAAAACATCTGGGAATTGCTATTCAAGCTGAAAAATTACAAGACACATTGCAGGAGATGCTACCTGCAATGTTCCGTTCTCAACATTTCACAGATAAGAAATGAAAGAACATGGACCTATTTTACATCCTAAAAAAGATTAAGGCTCAAACTAATTTTTTCAGCTTGCTTCTATCAAGGAATGACCATAAGAATTTCCAAGCAATATGCAGGAGAATATTTGAATAACAGGAATGGAATAAAACTCTGAGAAAAGGAATTAGAACCTGATTTTTAAAATCCTTTGCATAGAAAAATGATGTCTGAACAACCTTGAAAATCTGGCTTTTATTTCCTGCAAAGTGCCCTACTTGCCAGCTTTACGAGCGTAAGCCATTGGAATGAACATAGAGCATCTGCTCATGGATTTTAAAATTACACATATGTAATATTTTCAGAATCATATCTTGACAATAAAAAGATTCTTTCCATTCCTGACTTCCTATGATATGACATGACAATCTCTCCAATGTTCAGGATACAAGACAGAACTTTAAGAGTTATTCAGCACAAATGTGTTTACATTTTTTTAGGCATATCAATCACTTCCAGTAGTTTTTTCTTTCTCTCTCAATTAGTACATATCCTAATGCCTCAGCAGCCCAAACATGAATGTGAATAGATAAGCTAAAACTTGAGAATTTCAAGAGTAGTGAAGTACATGCTTTCACCTCTCCCCCTTTTAAAAGTGTCAAATGCTTCCTGACACGCTTGGGTCCATGGAAATGGAACATATTTTCTCATTACATTAATTAATGGGTCTGCTTGGGTGGTATAATTCAGTATAAATTTCCTTTAGTATTCTGTCATACCTAAAAAGGATCTTATTTTTGTGATGTCTTTAAATTTTTATGACTTCTACTCTGTTTAGTCTGTGTGTAATCCTTCTTTTGAAACCTAATGTCCTAGAAAATCTGCAGGTTTCTCTCAAAACTGGCACGCTCCGTAGTTTACAGTCATTTCTTTTTCTTGCCTTCTTAGAACTCCCTGCGAGTCCTTAAGGTGTAGTTCACAGCTCAGGGAATTTATGATTACATCTTCAATGCGAACTCAAGCACTGCGATATATTAAACCTGACAAGATGCTGTTCATTAATCTCTGAAATACGGCCAGGTGTGATGTAATGAAGAGAGGCTTCCAGCTCAGAGAAGCCTAACACAGCTCCCAGCTCAGCTTGATGGTGGCTTCCTTTACCTCATCTGGGAGAAGGACTGCCTGGGTGGGGACTCTCGCTGGAAGAGTAATTCCAGAAAAATGTGGTTTGGGGAAAATGAGACTGGGTAATCCCTTGCCATGCCAGCGTTTCTCAAACAGCTCAGCTTCTGCTTTCCTTTCATTTCCAGGTTAGAACACTAACTTGGTCATGCTGTCATGAACCACAACTTCCCAAGGAAATGGTTTGATGGGCTGGAGGTACATTTTTACATATGAAAAAAAAGGAGCATTTTAAATATTGGAGCCTCAGCTAGTGGAGAAAGCGACATCAGGCTCGGAACACAGAGCAGCAAGTGCTACAATTTACACGCACGTTATAACTTGATGAAAACAGGGCTTTAATTTGGTTGTGACAATTGATTCCTTTTTTTTTTTAATGAATAATTATATCTTTTCAACACAAAACGGGCACAATCAGATCAGACCAAATATAAGAAAAACTCACCATTTCCACATCATTAATTCAAATCTCAACATAAATTGATAAACGTTCTTACCCAATTTTACTTCATTAATAGCACATGTGAAATACATATTGAATAAAAGTAAGACTTTGAAACTCATCCCTGTCACGGCAACAGAAGAGACTTTGTGAATGAAATTCATATTCCCGAGTTGAAAAACAAACAGATGTTTTTTAAACAGGGAAAGAAAAGAAGTGAAAATAAGGTTTTATACTCTCCATGATTTAGCATTTTGCATCCATGAAACATTGAAGTCCACACCCTAAAAGAAGTTAGGCCACTAAGCAGATTTGCTCTCTGCAAATCATAACCAAGTTGGTTACTGCAACAGTGCAAAACCGGTTGATTTTCACAGGTCACTTGATTTGATTAATTTTCTCCAGCTACAAAAGATAAATTCTGAGTACAAAGATAATTCCTATTATATCTACCCTGGAAACAAAAGACAGATCTTCTCAGAAATATAAGAGTTTGGGCAACCTTTGTACTACCTTTTGAAACTTCTAGGAAAGAATGCAGAGCAAGTCTAGCCCTGCATTTTCTTCTGACCATGGAAAAGTTATCAGAAGGCTCCTCTTTTTAACTTGTCTTTCTAATTTTTTTCATAATTGTTGTTCTTATTACTGTAATAAATTCTCTCCTGTTTATTTCGGAAGAGATTCCTGCTAGCTCTTCCTGAGCTCCTCATCCACGGACAAAGTGAAAAAGACTGGACAGAATAGTAAAAAAGATTGTGGAACTGGAAACAGACAGATCGGATAGCCTGGATTTCTATCCTAACATGCATGGCCCCAGTCACTGAACACTTTCTTTACAAGAGAAATTACATCAGTAAATAGATAGGAGTACACTGGAATTAGTCTGCAGAAGAATATTATACCTAAAATCTTAAATGTCTAATAGATTTACCGTATTTATGCTCAGGACATTCAACTATTTTTTGCAAATATTCTGGAAATTTACTTGCAGAAGTGATTAGGCAGATACTGATGGACATTCCCAGAAAGTGAATGGTGTATTTAACAAGAAATCAGATTTTTAGAATTGTATTCATCCATTAGATTAGAAATTTCACTTTTGGCTAGGTTATCCATCAAGCTAAATTCAAATATGATATCAAATAAGTACTACACTGATTAGTTGGTTGATTATCACAGAACCATAGAATGGTTTGGGTTGGAAGGCACCTTAGAGATCATCTATTTCTCACCTCCCCGCTGTGGGCAGGGACACCTTTCAGTAGACCAGGTTGCTCAGAGCGCCATCCAACCTGGCCTTGAACACTCTAGGGATGGGGCACAGCTTCTCTGGGCAACCTGTTCCAGTGCCTCACCACCCTACAGTAAATAATTTCTTCCTATTATCTAATCTAAACCTGCCCTCTTTCAGTTTGATGCCATTACCCCTTGTTCCACCATTCCATGTCTTGTGAAAAGTGCCTCTCCAGCTCTTTTGTCATTCCCTTTAGGTGTTGGAAGCTGCCCTCAGGTCTCTCCAGAGCCTTTTCTCCTCCAGGCTGAGTAGCCCCAGCCCTTACCATTAATTTAACTATATATCTCTTATTTAACTACATTAACTGAATTAAACATATCAAAATACTAAATGACTCACTCCAACCACTTGAGAATATCTTAAATCTTCAGAATTACTTTGAACTTGCTCACAAAGAGAAGAAAAGGTGATGTACATCAAATTAAATATCCCACAAGAAGAATTAATTTAGCAACGGTCAAGGTATGTTGCAACTTCCTCAGTTAACACTGCATTCCTGCCCGGAGTTAACATTACCTCAATTCTGGATCAATTCCTGCCTTGCAAGATAATTTGACACCAAGAGTTCTTGCTTTTGCTAGAGGTGTGCCACCAACGCTTTATCCTGATCTCTCAGCCTTTCCAGACTGTCCTCTCTTGCAGAAAAGGCATTTGGCAAATACAGAAATGTTTCTTGTTAGATAAATATTTAAGAAAGCAGTAATTGTGAAACAAAAGTACTCCAAAACTGACACAATATTCACCACATTTGGACCTTTTTTTTCCCAGCAATAGCCAGATTTATCACATTTCAAGACTAGGAGTGAAATTTAAATTCTCTTGATGCCCAGCCAACATCTCACTAAACTACTGACCCCTGTAGGCCTCTTTCTATACTAATGCTACATTCATTAAAAAATTCATCAGACCCAAGCATGATGGTACATCTCTGGTCAATCATTTCAGGTAAAGGTGGACCCAAACCCATTAGTGAATTAGTTACTTAATCCCAGGCCGTGTAAAAACTTGGATCCAACACAAAAATAACTGGTAGAACAAATCAAGAATACATACTAATACTTCAGGAAAGCATTAAGCTGAAAATTCTGTCCACAAGAATGAAAATTACAGAAACTGGCTACAGCCTTAGCCTTGCAATAACCAGGAACCAGTTACGGTTTCAAGCTGAAAGAGAGAGCAAGTTTAGATTAGATATTATGAAAACATTCTTTACTGTGAGGGTGGTGAGGATCAGATTCCCCAGATAAATTGTGGATGCCCCATCCCTGGAAGTGTGCAAGGCGAGGTTGGATGGGGCTCTGTGCAGCCTGGTCTAGTGGAAGGTGTCCCTGCCCATGGCAGTGAAGATGGAACCGGATGATCTTTAAGGTCCCTTCCAATCCAAGCCATTCTATGACTGATTCTATGATTCCATTCCATTCTATTCCAAATGGTACTGAAAGCTTAGATTCTTGTTAATGTTTTGAAAACATGAAGATTTATATGCTTTTTGATACACTTATCAAATTACTCACATAAGAAATAATGCAAGAGCTATTCCGAGCCAGGTTTTCCTCTCAGAAGTTCACTGATATATGGAGAATGAAACCTACAACTTGTACTTTGTATTTCCACAGTCTTTATGCTTCCCATGTAGAGAAATGATGTTCTGAGGATTGTGTATTTAACATCAACTATCTTGAAATAAATAATTAGGCAGTAACTCAGAATACAACAGATTATTGTAACAATTCAGGCTAGTAGTCAGGAAAGAGATTCACACTTAATGGTCTTGAAGACTGTCAGAAATACCCTTCATCACTTAAAACTGCAACTCTGGTTCCAGATTCCAGAAGCAAAAAGACAAAACCTCTGTGAATTCCACGTCTGTTGCAAGAGCAAATGACAAGAGTTCTCAAAATCTTTCCAATGATACAGTGCTTTCAGTGTCATTGGCCAACAAACCTAAATCTCAGCTACAGAAGGAAATTAAGATTTAACTAATTACCTTTCAGTAGCTACTAGAACTATTGTACAGATGCTTTATTCAGATAAATTAATAGCAAGTCAACACCGCCTCCTGCACATTAAATCTGCTGCTAATACCAGAAATAAACAACGTTCCCTAAGAGTATTGACATCAAAACTATTCTGTCTGTCTTCTTTTTCTTCTTGGCACTTGGCTAAAAGTTCTGGGCCAAATTTTATGTTCTAAAATTAAATATTGATGCTCAAAATGTATACCTTTATGTCACCTTCTACCCAAAGTTTCAGATAACTTTGAAAGGGCCAATTAATTCTCTAAATATATAATGAATATTAGTTACATCTTACAGAAAAGGAAGCAAAAATAAAGCTGGCACAACAAATCTGAACCTGATTTTTCATGCTGACTAGTCCAAGCTCTGGAAACACGCCATTTCTGCTACTGAAAAACTATTAATATAGATTCTGAATAACAATCACTACATTTGAAATATATACACTAAAATGGTGCTCAACAGATGTGGAAAAAAATGATTGGCATTATCCAATGACTACTTCCTTCTCTGCGTTATCTCAATCATTAACGTATCCTCAGTTGTGCACGAACATCCACCACTCACAGACATATTTTGTGGCACAACCCCCTTTACCTGAAAACAAACCCTGTTCTTTGCAGAAGCCTGTCCCACTCCACTCTGCAGATTCCCCAGAGCACGAGTGCATGACTTACAGGAAAAAGTTTGAGATATTATTCACTTGTGCTGGCACACCTCACCACACTTCTTGGTAAGTTTAATACAAAACCCTAGGTGAAGCAGAAGGCTTTTCTAAACATCTGTGGGAGTCTGTCATACCTATGCCCACAAACTATTTGCCCGTTGACATATCCAAAAGCTGTCACGGTCCTTAAAAAGTCAGCCTCTACTGAAACAGAATCCTTCTCTAAACAGAGTGGGAGGTTAACTGATTTTGTTCTATCTGCTTCTATTCTTTGATTTTATCTTTTAATATTAATATCCTTGAGACCACCCATCAGCTAACCTGCTTAACAAAACTTACTGCCCAGTTATCTGATCAACAATTGCAGTGAGGCAGAACTCCCTAAAAAGACGCATAAGGTAATTATTTAATTACATTCTTATATCATGGATCATTCCATTTGATTTTTTTTTTAATATAAATATTCAAAGCAATGTCGCAGAATATAGGTTTATATTTAAGATGGTGGGACACTCTAGCACTGAGATTTGATTCAATAAGATATTTAAAGCCAAGTAGTTCTACTCAGATTAGTTTGCAAATAGTAATCCTCAAATTTCTTACTTTTAGAATTTAGTAAAAAAATATGAATCCTCTTTAAAATTGGAAAACTTAACTTGATGTGACATAAAAAAAAATTCTCATGCAATATACAAGATTTACTGAATGACCTAATGTTAAAGGAGAATGAGAGGACTATTTGTGCTGGACTTAGTAGTGTTAATGTTTGAACTTGTTGATCTTAAGGGTCTTTTCCAATCTAAATGGTTCTATGATTCTATTTTTGAAAACTCTGAGGGCAAAACAAACCAAGAACTGTTGTTGTATCTCTTTATCCTATATTGCATGTGCCATTTGTTTCAAACAGATTCCAAATGAAGGAAAGCTAAAATGGAGCATTGCTAACTTTCTGTGAAGCCTCAGAAGATTGTAAAGCGAAGGAGGTTTGCATTACAGATATTACAACAGCTGACTTTTCCATTTGGATAGCTTACTACAGCGCAAAGCGTAGGAACACATTCTGAAGGCACGGCTGCTCTGAAAATGCACCTCCGCTGCAGGGAAGGAAATACGGGATTAATAACGTTCGCTCTGAGAGCAGAATTTACGACTGGTAAAAGCACACAACACATGCCATATATTGATTAAAGAAAAGAAGGTCCATCCAGTTTCATTGATGTGTTGTCAACACCATGTCACCAAGTCCCTGAAAACGTGCCACCTAGTGGAGCCTATGCCCACGTCGTGCAATCCAGAAGCAGCCGGATCTGCTCCGGTGCCTTCTGCTACCTTGCCTGGGAGAACTGCTCTGCATTTTCCATTCCTCTCGCTGCAAACCTCCCATCCTCCTCCACGCTCCCTGCAAAACTTGCTCTGCTTACAATTTAACCAAAAGATTTCTAGAATACCTGCTACTCATGACTAAAAACACCTAAATAAACCCTGCACCAATATCAAAATCAGTTGAGCACAGAAAAATGTGCAAACAGGAAAAATCAAATGCAGCACTTTCTCTGCTGTCTGCCTAAGAGAGGAATCTGCATGAGACATTATTCCAGTGTAAGAGACATTATTCCTACATAAGATGTTCCTGATTCTTTTCCCCTAACCAGAAGCACAGGATTGAGACGATGAGAAAAGAGCTATTCACTGCTAAACAGGGAGACAGACACACGCATAACTCACGTGCCTGAGGAAACAGCTGGGAAAATTAATCTGGAGAGTGAAGAAGGCAGATGAGACCAAATAACATGCAATTTCAGCTATCTAGAAGAGAGTAACTTCTGAGTCTAAATTCTACATTAATATGCAATTTTCCATAGGATGACTTTATTTTCCAAAGACATCCAGCATTTCTGATGGCAATACTAGCTAATTGTTCTTATAAATTTATAATACAAACCAAATCACCTTCACCTTTTACCAAAAACTAATTTATTCCTTTTTCTTGAATTTGAATACCAAAATATATAGGTTCTTTTAATCTTATGTTATAATTAAAAAGTAGACTTTTTTTTTTTATGAAGCATAATTGTATTAGTTATAGGAATAGTCCAGGACAGAAGGCACTATGGGAAGAAACAAAAATTACCTGACTTCAAAAATATGCAAGTTATAAGTTGTATACGATATTCAGTTAAAAGTATGAAGTTCTCAGTGCTGAATCTCTCTTAGAAGAATAATACAAGACAACTTCATAGATCCTAAAATATCTGAAAGTTGTTCTGTGTCCTTGCCTCTTTTCTACTTGCAGGAAAACTCAAGGGTACTAAAATAACAAATAACTGACAGTGAGGTGTAGTTTCACTGTCGACTTTCCTTTTGCATGAAATTTTCTGAGTTTAAGGATCCTTACTTCATGTAGTGGAAGGTACAGTAGGCAACAAACATAAGAAATTTGAATAGAAGTAGAAAAAATGTCCAGAGAAATATGAAATACAGTTACATATTGAGATTCTCTAACAACTGCACCAATGTGCATTTCTAACAAGACAAGACCCATCTAGACCTTAGAAGAATCACTCATAGACCTTTTCCCCCTCTCTTCTTCAAAATTAGTTGTAAGTAAATTTAACAGTGAAGAAGCAAAGGAACATAACCTACCCCCCCAGAAAGCACCGCCTGGAACCACTGGGACTCTAGTCCAACACACTACTATTATAATTATGTCTTCTTGGAAGATGTGTAAGTATAGACATTGTTTTACCAGTTGGAGATTTATGGCAGTGCACAGGTTTCTAACACAGACCCCATCAGTGCTCTGTTAAACTCTCCTTGTTTGTGCTTTGAGAAGGAGCAGTCTGTCCAGAGAAAACAGACTAGGTTTCGTGATAACAGGGGAATGCAGGCGTTTCAGGAAACATCCATGTGTTAGGATCACAGGGATTGATATTAAGCATCTGCTGAGGGAAATGAACATCAGCTAGATTTTTATCATGTTGCCCTCTATACCGTGGTAGAGCCCAAATGTTCCACTTGAGTTGCAGCTGCTTTATTTGAACAAACAAAAAACCAACCAACCAAAGATAAATTCTTGCCATGTAACCAGTCTAAAAGACTCAATTGGACAAAAAGCTACAGAATGCTTTCACACTCTGAAATAAAAAGAAAACCCCTGGAAAAGAAGGTTGGTTTTCTTAGGTGAGACACAAAGACACATCTCCTCACCCCAAGATACAGCATGTTCTGGGAAAATAGGCTATATTTGTCATTTCTTGTAAAAAATAAATTCAGCTGGTTATTTGTTTTCCCCTCCTGTCCCCAAAGCCTGTAACCTTCTGCTGCCAGGACCCTAGCTTGTAGACTGGAAAGGTAAAATGCTTTCACCTTAGGCAGGTGCAAAGATTAATAAATTATTCTGTAATATCATGGCAGCTGCAAAATTACCTAACTAGACTCATGAAGATTAATTTCCTTTGCTTCCAGATTGTCCAATGGTGATTTCCTCTTCTTGTAAGAATATTTGGTGTTCTGGTGTAAGTATAAGCACAACCACAGTATTTCAGAATTTTGTGCAACTCAATTTGCTCTCATGAGAAATCACAGATTCCTCAAGTTTGTGTCAGCTGGAAAAAAAAAGTCTAATCTAAAATGAAGAGCCAATTTTAACGAGAAAGAATAAGCAAATTAGTCATCACACCTCTAATGGTTTCCTCATACACATTTTCCCTGGGTTGTCCAGCACTGCCAATGTCCACAGCCAGCCTGTGCTGTGAGACATGCATAGTTCCACCGCAGTGAGCCCGGACCACAGCATCCATCAATAATTAACGAGGGATGAGAAAAGCAACTGGTAACAGTTAAAGCAAGTGTTCACAGGCTGCTTTGAATGGGTGCTCTGCATTCTTTTGCAATGAACAGGGAAAGCTGTGATTGGCTCCATATGACTGCCAAAGGTGATGATAACATGACTTATGAGCAACCCGCCACAAAAAGTATTTATCTTGCGATATATGAGGTGTACATGAGGAAAGATGCTCCTCTAGAGGCACATCACACAGTAGTTAAACACACAATTTAGTGAGGTGATTATAAAATCACCTCAATACTCATGTAAGCAAAGAACTTTTGCAGCCACAAGGCAATCACAGGTATCAGAACTGTGAAGAAAGTAGCGGATTTTACTCAATTCCCACTTTTAGGAACAAATCTCTATTAAATAATCTCAGACCTCGCAACCAGCACAACGTGCCAAACAAATCACACTGGTATCATACTTAGAGAAAGTGATAGAACTTTCCAAGTCAAAAGGAACAATCGTGTTTGCATCCTGCTGTGCGACACATTACCACAAAGGTCTCCTCTTGGCTCCTCCTGTTCTTTTCCAATCTATCGTGGTCTGGATTCTCTCTTACTCATTGCAGTTTTGGTTGTTTCCTCTTTCAAGTTAAGTTTCCAGATGTTGCTCACCCAATTTTTCCCTGCCACACGGCATCCTTTGCCTGAACTTCTCCACCATTCCCTCCTGTGTTTCCCCCCACTATTCAACTCACAATCTAAGTCAAGATTTAGAAACCTGTTGTAAATTACATTAATTGGCAGTTCTTTCCTGCAGCTGTGTGCATTTCTTAAGACCACAGACTTACAGGGCTGGGGGGCAGGGGGAGGTCTTTTTTACCTTATTTGGACAAATTTTATACTAAACCAAATTGCACCTGGTTCCAACACCATCTGAACAGTCATGCTGGTACCTTTCAGGGGTCCTAGCAGGGACAGGTTTATAATTATTTTGTTCAGTATTTAAATGGGTGAGAGTTGTACTGGAAACTTATAAGGAAAGTTACTGGATTAGGCAGAACATTCTTGAATACTTCATGCTATCATAGGTAGCTCATCAGTTTTTTCCTATGTGCTAAATGCAAAAATACACTAATGAATAAAGAGCTTTAAAAAATGTGAGTCATGAGCTTGTCTGGTAAAAAAGTGAGGCTGCATGAGCACGGGCAAAGAGTTTTATTAGCCCTGCTAATAAGGAAAGTTTCTATTTTTATTTAGAATCAATTTAGAAAATAATTAGAATCAGTTTAGAAAATAATTATTTAGAGGATAATTTAGGATACCTTAAAATTACAGTATTAATTTCCACAGTTCATTTTATATGGCCTCATAAATTAAAAACAAAATACTGAAATTATTCAAAGAAAATATGAATAAAATCTACAAGTCAAGACCACAGCACTGTAGTATGCCAAAATAAAACCCTGAATCTGTCCAATATCTTTGAGCCCTAACAAAATCGTTCAAGAAAAGGTACTGTTTCTTTACATATGCACTACAAAATCAGTAAGGAAAAAGTAACTAGGAAGAGAAAATTAGAGGGAAACACTTTTGAGTTTAGACATTATTGTGACTTTTCCATTTAGAACAATGAAAAAAACCTAGCTTTGTTAAAAAATGGAAAAGTGCCATCCATATATTGCATTTATAGATATATGTGAACCAGAAAGCTCAAAACCACTGTGGCAGAATGTCTGTAACCAGCAAGGTTGCCTGTATAAGACACATTTACTCTGACCTCCAATACCTCTTCCCCAGTAGAGTTGACCAGTCTAAAATCTAGATTGCAAATCCAAGACACATCTGTAGTCACACAGGGAAACTAAAATTGCCTCCATCAGACATATCTGAGGCCCCAGCTGTGATGTATCCTCCTGTATGCAGTGATCAGTGATGCAAACGAAGCCCTGCTCATTCCCAGCTCTGTGTCCCCTGTCCCTGCTGCCCCTTCCCTACGCTCTGTAGTACTCTGCCTCTCTCCTATACCCTTTCCTGTCCTTCCTTCATCACTTTCTTCTCGCCCAAAAAATACAAATGACCATCGAGCTCAAACAAATGCTGTTCCTTCAACGAGAGCACTAATGGTGGTCTCCATGCAGTTACCAATCTCCCCAAGGACTGTGGGAACAAGGTATCCCTCAAATCTCTATCCTTCTGCCAAACAGATTTTAAATTAGTCAGTGTTTTTAAAAAAAATCACGTTAAATCGTGAATATAGTGAAAAATGTAGTAAGTACAAATGACTGTCCCCACGCACAGAAAAATAAATTTCATACACCTTCTGGCTGCATTTCAATTTCTGTTGGCTTTACTAGACATTGGAGGGTAAAGAGGTTGACAAGTAGCTTTCTTTTCATGTCTAGTAGAAGAATGATGCCACCTACTCCAAATCTCACTGCTCTTTGAGGTGTGAGACTCTATTGGCAAACTTTTCATGACAGCATACTGACCAATTTATAGATGAGTACCGAAACTCATGCAAAATAAAAGCAAGTTAATCTCATTTGTTTTCATCTGTTTTAACAACGGATTTTGTTCACATTTGCTCCAAGAATATACATTATTAAATTAGGCACTATCAAAACAAGTACACATGTCACTGATTTAAATTTTCCTACACACTCTTTTTGTGTCTTGCTGTGCTGCCAGGTTTCTAATACAGAGTTCCTGAAAACAAGGAGCTTGGACAGGGTTTAAATTGATGAATATTTGAATGCAGTGAAGCTCCACATTAGACCAGCAGGTCTGGTGATGCTGTGCACAAAATCTTGTTCTTTAAAAGTCATTCTGCTACAATTAAATTAACATGTAATAATACAGAAATTACATGCATTTTTTAGGATTACATACAAACCCATACATAAGCACGACTTATCTGAGGTTTGTCAGTGCCCCAACACGGCTTTACAGTGATTCACCACCCTGCTGGCCAACCTATAATGAACTAAGAGGGCTTCAGCTGCATCCAGGGTTCAAAAACACTTGGGTTCAATTGTCATCCAATCAACTAATAAAAAATATAAATATTTTTATTTTTTAAAACCAACTCGCGCTATCGATTGGACTGTGTGGTTTAAATCAGCTATGGAATTTGAACAAACAAATAAGAATCATTTTGCATAGCCAGCTGCACATCAAAAGTAATTTTGCAACACAAAAATTTTCTGGCCAGACCTGCCTTTTAGACAGTTATAGATCCCAGTGGAGGCATGAGAAGACCAGAGTTCAAATTCAGTTTACTATGGCAGTTCTCCCAGCTCTGAATCTCAGCCATGTGACTGGCAATGCTTACTGTCACCACAGGGGAGTCTTAAAAGGGAAAAGTGGTAGCTCTGACATTCAAAGAAAAAGCAAATACTACCACACAAAACTCGTGTGAGAGTAGAATGTTCCTCAGTAGAATTTTAAGCTGTTTCTTAGCATTGTGCTGGTATCTCCTTGTTGCTTGAGAATGATTGCAGACATAGAATAAATACTATTAACCCGGAAAGTGCATTTGTCAGCTTATCTGCCTCACAGAGCACACACTGAATAAAGTAGATACACCATCAGGAGAAGGTAAGAGACACAATAACTACATCTACATTAGAAAGCAGGGTTACTGAAGTCACTCACCTACTGACAGAGCAGTTACTACGCTGACAGCCTCAAGAACCTGACATCCCTGCACAAATTCGCTTCTTCAGACTTTCTGTTCCAGAATTGCTTCAGTTTGGGGCTGTCGATAGAACACCAGTAGAGTCTGGAGTGTGCACTCCTGGAGTACAAGTTTCTCTTGAAAGGAATCCAGTTTTTGTCCTCTGGGACTTCACTGTGATACAAACCAAAAATGCAGCAAGTGGAGACTACTGTGAGATTGTTTAAAAGCACACTCATGATCTGTAATAAACATGTACCTGAGGTTTAAAAGCATGAAAAAGTGTTTCAGAGGAAACAAACCAGTACCTATTATGATCATCCTCAAGTAACTAATGTTTATCATCACATATCTAGGCAATGGATTTAACACTTCTGTGCCTATCTTAATGCCAATGCAATATTTGGAATGAATATGTGGCATTTTAAAATTTTTTTTGCGCACTTCTCAGGTCCTTTCTTCCCAAATCCAAAATATACCTATTCTACCAATCGGTATTCTTTTGTAGTTTTCACATTAATTTAGGGAGACTTCTTTCACAGAATCACAGATTAGTTAGGTTTGGAAGGGACCTCTGGAGATCATCCAGTCCAACCCCCCCGCCAAGGCAGGGGCACCTGGAGCAGGTGACACAGGAATGCATCTGGGTGGGTTTGGAATGTCTCCAGAGGGGGAGACTCCACAACCTCTCTGCTCAGCTGTTCCAGTGCTCTGCCACCCTCAATGTAAAAAAGTTCTTCTTCAGGTTTAGGTGGAACTTGCTGTGTTTTAGTTTGTGGCCATTGCTCCTCGTCCTGTCTCTGGGCACCACTGAAAATTGTCTCACACCATCCTCTTGGCACCTGCCTTTGAGATATTTATATGCATTGATGAAATTCCTTTCAGTCTTCTCCAGACTAAACAGGCCCAGCTCCCACAGTCTCTCCTCATAAGAGAGATGCTCCACACCACTCATCATCTTGTGGCCTCCGCTGGACCCTCTCCAGTAGCTCCTTGACTTTCTTGTGCTGAGGAGCCCAGACCTGGACACAGCACTCCAGATGTGCCTCGCCAGGGCTGAGGAGAGGGGCAGGATCACCTCCCTCAACTTGCTGGCCATGCTCTTCCTGATGCACCCCAGGATACCTTTGTCTCTCCTAGCTGCAAAGACACACTGCCAGCTCGTGGTCCACTTGTCATCTACCAGGACTCCCAGATCCTTTCCTGCAGAAACGGTCTCTTCTTCTTTTCTTCTTCTTGTTAGCTTCTTCGTATGAATTATTTATACTGAATTCAGCACCATGAACTTAGACATACAAACTACATTTTTATGTCAATAAAACTTGAGTATTGTTAATCGATGTAGAGTCAAATAAGAAAAGGGAGCTCTGGCATTGTAACTTACCCCTACAAAACATTTCTTATATCTCCAGACACCAAGAAGCAACTGTAACACAAAGGTTAAAAATATTAAGGGACCAGGCAAAGATATAGAACTTCTTCATAACTGGGAAGTATCACAGATGAGGAGCGACAATAAATCTAAATTCAGGGTACTGACATTATTCAAACTGTGCTGGTTGTTTGTGACATCAGCCAGTCTATACTAAATAGAGTGCCCAAATCTGGCACAACAATAGCCAAGATGAGTATAAATGCTATTACGATAGAAGCTTGATGAGAAATCAAAATACAGCATAATAATGCAAACAGGTAGTGTAATTTGTGAGGAAAACCTCTGCAACTCTCTAGTTGATTTATATTTCAGTTTTTGAGGGACCTAAGTATACAGCTTTCTATGCCAAAAGCATATCTAATATGAGCAGATTGACAAAATACTTATTTTGGGGAACCATCACCAGGACTGACCCAGTACTGTTAGAAAAAACCTCTTTTTAGATGCCTTGGTTTTACTCATTCAAACAACTGAAAGTAATGACCTCTTCTCAGCTTAAGCATAATGGTGATTAAGCATTTAATCCAAACCTCTGGCAAGCTAATAAGCATAGCTAATCACAAATTGGAGGAACTGAGGAACAGGCTGACCCTGCAATAAGGAACATCATATACTACCTCTTCTGTCACTTCTGAAAATCTGTAAACTCATAAACGCAAAGTCATAAACTATAATGGAAGATTACAGTTAGTGAACAAGAAAGATCCTTTCCATCCAACAAAGTATTGAGATTTTGTGCAGGTCTTTTCATTGCCAATTTTATCTAAATACTTTAAAAAGAAATGAAAATAATGTTGTCATATAGCTGCCAATTTGTACAGCGTACACACAGATTTGAAAAATTTTCCCTGCAACAACCTTCAGCTTCGTGATTTCTCAATAATTCAGCATCATTCTCCTCCAACAACACAAATGTCATTGACACGTCTCCTTGTAACACGTGTCTCTAACTCGGTTTTATAGTGTCAGTGACAGCTATGACAATATGGCTTTGGCATTTAAAGGTGGTTTTGCTATCAAAAGTGCACAGCAGAGCAAAATGTTTCAATAGTATCAGACAATACGGGAATTTTTCATCTTTAGGTCATGCTTGACCTCCAGTCAGGCCGTCCCATAGAACAGATTGGTGTTTTAACAGTAACTATCAGATAATCAACCGTATCAATAGAATTATCGCTATAGTGGCCATCTTTTGTGAAAAGCCAATCAAAAGTTCAAAAACTACATGGGCATTAAAAAACCTACCAGATACTGTATTTTTTCAGGTGACTTTTATAATTTACTTTAAATCTTCACTGCTGACAGTACTACAGCTGAAGGATAAGAACATTTAAACTTGTTTCAACAAGCTAACTCCAGGATGAGAAACAATTCTGTCGAGGTATCAGCAAGCATGCTATTTGGTTAATTACCCTGCCAAAGAGCCGAGTGATCAGCTTAGCTAAGTGCCAAACGCAGGGAACATTGTACAAACACTGCTACGTGTATTGAGCCTGTGCTGTACAATCACCAGATCACAGGGCTGTCAGTCTGCTACGTGCGGAGCAGAACTGGGTTTGTGTGGCAAGGCTTTGGTAACAGCGGGGCTGCAGGGGAGGCTTCTGTGAGAAGCTGCTGTGTGATGGCGCCAGCGCTGTGTGACGGCCAAGGCAGCCATGGTGGTAACGCCTCTGGGAGAATGTATTTAAGAAGGGGAAAGAGCTACTGCGCAGAAGCAAATTGCAGCCAGAGAAGAGAGAAGTGAGAATATGTGAGAGAAGCAGTCCTGCAGACACCCAGGCCAGTGAAGAAGGAGGGGCAGGAGGTTGTCCAGCTGATGAAGCAGAGAATCCCCTGCAGCCCATGGTGCAGCCCATGGCGAGGCAGCTGTGCCCTGCAGCCCAGGGAGGACCACGGTAGAGCACAGATCCACCTGCAGCCCCTGGAGCCCACAGTGGAGGAGGTGGATGCCTGAAGGAGGATATGACCCTGTGTGAAGCCTGCACTGGAGCAGGCTCCTGGCTGGACCTGTAGAGAGAGGAGCCCACACTGGAGCAGGTTTGCTGGCAGGACTTGTGACCTCGTTGGGGACCCACACTGGAGCAGTTCTTGAAGAACTGCAGCTAGTGGGAAAGACTCAAGTTGGAGAAGTACACGGAGAAGTGTTCCCCGTGGCAGGGACCCCACACTTAAGCAGAGGAAGACTGTGAGGAGTCCTCCCCCTGAGCAGGAAGGAGTGGCAGATACGATGTGTGATGAAGAGACTGCAATGCCCCTTCCCTGTCCCTCTGCACCGCTGGATGGAGAGGAAGTTGGAAATCAGGAATAAAGTTAAGCCCAAGAAAAAGGGAAGCTTGGGTTGAAGGTGTTTCTCAGATCTGATTTTACTTATCCTACTCTGATTTGCTTGGCAATAAATTGAATTAATTAACTCGAGCCTTGTCTGTTTTGTCTTTGACAGCAGTGGGTGAGCAATCTCTCCCTGTCCTGATCACCACCCACCAACCTTTTGTTGTATTTTCTGTCCCCTATCCTGCCGAGGAGGGGAGCAATAGAGTGGCTTGGGTGGGCATCTGGCATCCAGCCAGGGTCAACCCACCACAAGAGCCTGAATTCATATGCCAAATAGCGGAAAAGCTGGTCTACACAAGATACGTGCATAGAACAAAATAATGAATTCTAGCACGATATAAGTGTAATTTTTGAGTCAAACCTGTGTCATATTTTTAAAATCTCTAAGAGACATATTTCTGATATGTGGCTTATAGATAAAATCATAATTAAGCTGTTGCTCTCTCTGCATTACTGTCACTTACTCTTAAAACAGCTGCAAAATTTCTTTTCAAAGAGAATAGCAGTGTGCCATTTTTATCCCTCAGATTACGGAAGTTCTGAAAAATATTCCAAACATATCAAACAGTTTCTTTGCATGTTCTTCACCTAAATGAAATATTCAAAGTACAAAAAATTGCAAAAGTTAGAAGGCAGTAGGTTCACTTAAAGGCTTCTTCAAGTGCTTCATAGCTCCAGCTCCTTGGGTTCCATGCAGCACAAATTTTTATCTGTGACGAGATTATATTTCAATGATAAAGCTTGGCAACCTCACTAGAAAAGGCTATAAAGATAAGAATGTATGTCACAAGATTGCAGCCCTCAGAAGGAACGGGACTATTATTCTACCACAAGAAGACAACTACCAATCTGATTGCAAAATAAAGTATTTCTGTTATTTTGAACTAATCAAAAATGCCCCATTAAGGAAAATACAGCTGATATTTTTAAAATTTATTTCCTTGTTAAGGTATTTTCTATAAAGAAAACATTATGCATAGAAAAAGCAGTTTTTTCATTCAGAAGATAGAAAGACAGCATGTCATTCTCCACATTATTTTAAACTCTATTTTTAGTGGGCAAGAAAAGCTTACATACAGTGTATTTAATATTCTTTTAGGTTAGGAAAATCCCTCCTTGGAATCAGGTTTTCCTAGTTCAATGGCAACAGTCAAACTGAGCCTCCATGTGAGCAAACAGGCTCACCAAGCTATCCATAAAGGCAGGAAAGACAAACTTGTTAAAAGGTTAACAAAGTTATAAGGAGGAGAACATATTCTGATTCATTCCCCTGGCTGCACCACAGCCAAAGGCACTGCTGTCCTCATGGGGAGAGTCAAAAGACACCAGGCTTACAAAAGCCCAGAGGGCTAAAAGTGGATAACAACCAAAAGTAATGGCTTGAAGCCATCAGTACATTTCCTTCATTTACAAAAAGATCTTCAATATGTGCTTGAAATTCTCTGTTTTGATTTGTTAGTTGTTCTGCAAAGATCTCTTGATAATACAGATTTTTCCACAATAAATGCTGGCCAGAACAAGTTTACTCTAGAGTTTTACTCTATCATTGAGCATTTACAAAATAAAATAAATTTAAATAAGTCAGGTTGGCCAAATGCAAACCACAAATCAAAAAAACCACCAAGTAGGACCATCCTCCCTGCCAAAGCTTAATGTGACCTAATGGGAGAGCTGTAAGAGGTTAGAGTTGGTTTTTTATGTAGCTTCATGTAATATTTGGCAAACCAAACGGGCTGGGTCAGGACTCCTGATCCTTAAGCAAACATTTGATGTAATTTTTTTTCACTTTTTCACTATAATAATACTCTGCATTCTGCCCTCCTATGACCTCAGCCCCTTTTCCCCTGGGTGGGTCGGATTCAGAACCTCCTTCTTCACTTACGAGTGCCATTTGAATCAGCCGCTTCCAGATGTGTTTCACCTCCACCCACAACAGGCCCTGCAGGTCCAGCAAAGCACCGAGAGGGAAAGGAGCGCGGGGAGAAGGAGCCGTGCCCTGGCAGCACATCAGTTGGCTCACAGCTTCTGCCTGAGTTTATTATTCATAGCACTGGTGGGAGGGCAGGGGGCAGGGTGACTCACACAACATCTTGTCTAAACTGAAAACCAATACCAATCCACACCCCTGCAGAGGAGCTGTGGTGGGTCACCGTGGTCAGCTTTGCTTCCAGGGGGTGACTGGACCCCAGGGATTTGCTGCTCCGGGCTGAGTAGCGCACTCACTACCACTGAAATGGGAGAGAACAGCAAGTTTCTCTTCCCCTCCAACCCCTTCAGAGAAGTGACCTCCAGTGCCTGTTCTCTCCGAGAGAAATTACTTAATGCTTGCGACAAAAGTGAGAGTCATTGTGAAGCTACTAGAAATATTTTTTAATTCGCATGAAATATATAGAGAACAGTATAAACCCCTATCCCAGCACTCCAATTTAGTGCTACCCTAAAAATATATAAAATTAAGTTTAATTAACCACCCTAACCAGTATCCATCCAAGAAGAAAAAGGAATGTCATTTAGACTGAACTCCAAAATATTTCAAATGCAAGTGAACAAGAAAATTATGGTCCTAACTACAGATTGAAAGAGTAATGTAGTATGGCAGAAGTAAAGTGGTATTTTCTCTCAGGTACTGCTGCTGAGAAAACAATAGTTTAGATGCATTGGATTCAATAGCAAAGCATTTGCCTGGCTAAGTAAGAGTTAACATGTGTTCCATGTTTTAAACTAAAAATTCCAGTGTTCCTGCCACCATCAGAGAACTGTATTACTTCAGGATATGTCTGTATCTTCAACAGTGATGATAGGACTTTTTTCACTAGTCCCACTGTCTGGGCTTTCACTGTTTAACAATTCTCTATAATCTCACCTTCCTGCTTGCCCCCTTGTGCTATTTTTGACGACCAAACACCTAATCCTGTTGTCAACACACCCTACCCAGAAGAGGGTAAGGGCAAAGCAAAGAACTACAAAACAGAACTACAAAAAAAAGAACTACAAAACCAGCCTGGAAGAGGTGCTCCCAGTGAACAGGGATCTGGAATGGAGATCCATCAGCGCCAGCCCAGAGCTGCCAGGGAACCTGCTCAGCTGAGGAGTGATAGGAAGCTCCTGGGACGCTCGAGGTTGTTTCAGCCACCTGGAGCGAAGCAAAGGCAGTGAGACAACAGGAAATGTCCTGCCTCTATGCCGCCGCAACCTCTACCTCCCAAAAGCTCCTTCCTGCCTGGGATCCAACAGGGAGGAGATGCCCCATGTTTCCTGCTCCAGAGTGCCACAGTGGCCCCAAGTGGTAAATAAGGAAAACTTCAAGCAGAAACCTGCAAGTCTTCTTGTGGCGGAGCCAAACCCAAAATTAAAGGAATGTGTGACAAAGCTGCCAAAAGTGTGACACCTGGCAGCTCTCCCAGCTGCCTTCTACTACTTCCCTTCTAGCCCCCAAAGTATCTGAGATGTGAGTAAGGGGCACTCTTAAGTAGCTGTTGGCCCTTTCCCACTGCAACTGCTTGGAAGGACTCTTGGCTTCTTCAGGCGTCACTGGGTTAAGGTAGAGAATGTGGCTCCTGGGCCCTCTGCCCATTCCTATTCAGATGGTGGAAAGCAGCACAGGAGATGGCTGGCTCCTTCTGAATTGAGGAAAGCTTCTAGCAAAATTAGGCTCCCTTCTTCACAAAGCTACACAGAAGAAAATAAAGCAACAGCCAAAAATCTCTGCCCTTGCTTTCTCTGAACCCTGATGTCAATTGGAGTTAACTCCCACTGAACTATATTCCAGCTAAGGACAGGAATATCTCTGTTCACATCTGTTTCACAAACCAGAGTCCACCCTGAGGTACTGACGGTGCCTTCACAATCTTTTTTCAGTACCTTCCATCTCGACACCTTGGAAGTGAGAAATGTTGGCTGTAGCTCTTTTCCTTGTAGGTAGGACACTTGCTCTTCACCCAAGTCACAAAAGCCACAATTACAGAAAAATCTCCCCCACCTCACCCTTGCTTATAAATGCTTTTCATCTGGCTAAAATTAAATTAAAATTATTTCTTCTCCGTTTGGATTGATATTTCTAATATTTCATGTCCAGAGGGGGTAAAAACCCATCAAATTACCAGTGTGTTCCATATTAGGTTACACTCTCCCCTGAACCGAATGTCTCACTGACTCCTACCCATGTAAGGATAATTGTGTTTCCTGTGTTAACGTTAAAAAGTATAATTATACACCATCTTTTACCCCAAAAGTTGAGCGTTGCACAAATATGCAGGTATTCAACCACCAAAGCTAGGTATAAACCAAGGGAAAAGGACTATTTGCACACACAAGAAACACTTCACAGAGGAGCAGAATGAAAATGGAAATACATTATACCTAAGTTATCACAAGGATAATTTAATTATCCAAATTTTAATTTCAATTGGCACAGAGATATACACACAATATTTATAAAACGTTTGAAATCTGTGAGCAATGCTTTCATATCTTAGTGATAACTTGGAGAGCAGAGGCACACAATTGATTATGCGATTATCCAGAGGAAAAAGCAGCACTGCATCGTTTCAAGTGAACTCTTGCAGTTCTTTGGAACATTCCATCCTGCTACCCATCTGGCATTACTGTGTTGAATTTGAGATATCTGACATACAAAGTAGACATCATAGCTGGTTATTTTGTAATTTTTTTACAGCCCAGAAGATACAGCTTGATGTAGGGATTTAAGTTCTTATCCCTCCTAAGTCATTGGCTAATTGTGTGAAATCAGCAAAGTCTATTAATCCCTGTAGTAATCCCTGCTGGTGAAAAACCACCTTTTGTGACCTCTGAATGAAATGTAAGATATTGCCATTGCTGAGGTGACCTGAGGAATTCACAAATAAGTTTAAAAATTGACAAAGCTACGTTAGGGAAACAACTTTCATATTCTAGACTATAGACAGATATTTATATAGAAGATACAGACGAGACATAGTGAGGACCAAATCCCTTTTTGACCACCCTATCATTACAAAGACCCCTCAGAAAGCTGTGGGCCAAAGACTACTTGTCTTACGTGACCAATATCTTTGACAATTGGACATTTCAAATTTAAGTGTGTTTCAATAAGGAATTTTTAATTGCATGTTGTCAGTGTATTTTTAATAGAAATTGTCTTAACAGGGAACCACAGAGAAGTTAGTTTAGTATTGAAGACAGTAATTTCTGCTGGAAAGTCCATTGAAGAATAACTGTGAATAAACACACATCTTTCCTTTTCTAGAATTCTGGGGTTCCATCTGGGCCTGAATACCAGAAACCAAATGTTTCCTTTCCTACCTTTTCCTACCTTTTCCTACCTGTCATCCCTAAAGAAGCAATCATACCAAAAAAAATTGTACAGAGTTTTTCTATTCCTCTTATTTCTGTAAATGCAGCCACTTTCTATCTTGCTAAATTGAGAGACTTCACACAAAATTAAGACTTCTCTTTTTCAGCATCCTATCTCCATGTTTATCTCCCTCTCAGCAGAACAAGTTCCTTAAGAGCATAACTCCACTCAAAGATTCAAGCTCTATTTGCTCATTTGCTTCTGCATCTCAGGAGCCATTCCCTTCTGAGAGGGATTTCAAAATTGGTTTTCTGAATGAAGATTTGACCACTGGACCCTCCATACAGTGTTCAGAGTCTGGCAGGAAGGTGCCTTGGTTGAGCTAGAAATTGGAAACCGGAAAAAGGGAATAATTTTCCTTAGGCATGTATCTCTTCCCTTGGTTCTCTTTGAGTTACTTAGCTTACAATTGCCATCTGTTTACACAATAAGGTTATTTTTAAGTGTAGGGTTGAGGTTTTTTCTTCCACAAATTTAATTTCCTCCATTTTAAAAAGAATTAGAAATTTTTTTTTGAAGGAATGGGCTACTTGAGCACTGCCTTAGTGTAAAGGGAAGACTCCACTGGCCTGTACTCAGGTCTCTTGTGAGTTAGCATTTAATGTTCAGTGGCTTCCAATATAAACTTTATTGTATGGGTGAAAAGTAGCATATCAGCATAGAATGGAGATGCTGCCCAAGACTTCAGTTTGCTTTAGAACCTTGAAAAAAGCGCCACAGTGATTTTCAAAAAGTTGCTGCTTACACTACAAATCAAGGATGCATGGTAACCTCAAAAGAAGGCATGGAAGAAGCACTGGTCATCATTACACAGCCTGCTGTTGTATCACAGCACGTGGGAGACAGGGACAGAGAACAGTAATTTTTCACAAGTGTACAGAACATTTAAATCTGCTTAAACACAGGGATTTTGTAAAACAGGATTACTGAACTAAACCTGCTGTTCTACACATCCCAAACAAAGGTAGTTCAGCGACACAGTGGTACCATAATTGCATCGGGGGGCCTGTCAGAAAATTATTGAATAGCTGAAGCATTAGGTATTTTAAAATTTATTATATTTTGTGACCAAACTGGCAACTGCAGAGGGGTTGGGACTATATTACAGTGTAATAAAAACCTCATAAAACATTTAAACAAACTCACACATCTGCAGAGAGATGGGAGGTATTATGTAATGCAAGTCATTGCTAAAGTCACCTCTCACCCTACGAGCTGCTGCAGGAGCAATGTTCAGTATAAAGCACCTCTGTGGTTTCTCACTCTCTGTCTCACTCACCCCCCACCCCCAAAACACACTCACACACTCTCGTGCATGGATGTTATTTACAAAAAGGACACCCCAAGTTTGTGTGGTTTGGTACTTTTTTCAAAAATATTAAAGGAAAAAAAAGAAGTTGAAAATAAAAAAATGAAAAAATCTGGAATTATTTTAGTTTCAAACAAACAAGTGTAGAGGCAAAAGAGATCCAAATCTCATTTCGTCTTAATCCCCATAGTAAGGGAGTCTTGGATACAGGTCTTTCCTTTAACTCATATCTAACAACCTCCAGAGGATTTCACTGGATTTAATAAAGAATATTCCATGGACAAATTCTTGACCTACATCCTAGGCTGGCATTCCTATTGTGTTTGTTCTTAGAAAATTTAACAAGAGCTCTACAGCATTCCTTTTGCAGATCGCCAGAGAGCTTATGTCTCAATTATATGCAAATGCAGATGATAATGTGTGAGGTAGGATCCACAATTTCACTCAGGGGACTACCTCAAAACCAGTCCAACAATCAACAATACTCCATCCAAACCACAAAAGACAATGAGAGATGAGTGCTTGGAATGTTTTAAAAAATTATGGCCGCCAAATTGTTTGAAGGCAGTCAGGAATGTATACTGAGGACTCATTAGAGTTCCTCCCTGGCTGCTCTCTTCACTGCAACATATTCAGATCAGCTCCCAGAAGACCCTTGATGAAATATTAAGTTACTGAGCTGGAAAAAACAAATATCTTCAAAGTTTCATTTCTTTCATTCTTGATTTTGTACTGACCTACTCTGAGACATGACACAACATGGGATAAGAACACTCTGCAATGCAAAAGAGCATAACCACCACCTTTCCTACTATTGAAAATACCATTATTTTTGCCAGCTGGAAGCTGAGCAGAAGCTTTGTAAAAGGCTGAAATCCTTTGTTGCCTGGTGGTTTACGCAAACAGATATTATCTTAGAATACTGAAAACTTCCATGCACTTTGTTGCTAATTCGTTTCTTTTCAGCTTTTATTTTCTAACTTAAAAATCACATTCTCACGTATAAAGGTGCAGACCAACAGCATTCATAACCCAAACCGTTAGCAGCAAAACCACTCTAAGCAGCATCATCTGTTTTATCTTCCTCTGCTAGCAGCACATCATTAGTAAGAATATTCCAGCACGGTATGAAGAGAAAGGGATGGATGAGTGGAAAAAAAAATCTACCCATAATAGTGATTTCTAGGCTGCTCAATT
The DNA here is from genome assembly GCA_013397725.1 of Rhagologus leucostigma. Lineage (NCBI taxonomy): Eukaryota > Metazoa > Chordata > Aves > Passeriformes > Rhagologus > Rhagologus leucostigma. The sequence continues at coordinate 349,556 of VZTD01001759.1, forward strand.
GTTCCCAAAGAACAGCTCAGACACATCAATGTCTTCCCAGCTTGGAAAACATTTTTCAGAGCTATCATGAGATGAAACATATTTTAAAAAGCTGCTGAAGTAATCTAAACTCTAAGGAACTTACCTACTTCTCTCCCATATACTATTTGAATATTATATTAAAGGATAAATTTACACAGTGTCTCTTGTTTACCAGTCTACCATAAAATCATGTTGTGATCATGGATTGGAGGAGTTCTGAACTTTTTAATATTTTGGAAGAGACCTTGAAAAGAGTTCCAGCTTTATCAGCTTATCTAATGAAACCAGCTTAGCTCTCCTACGAGACTCTTCCTCTTAAATCCCATATAATGTAATCCCATATAGTGTAATGGAGAGCTGCTCGGTGAAGCACAGAGCCCCCTCGGCTTTGGCAACAGCACTCTATAGGGGATATTAGGGATATAATGTCTCCATGACACCATATAGTGGTGGGTGCAACAGTGTTTGAGCAGGAGAGGCATTCACCAAATCTACTTTCGGAGTTCTGACTGAAGACTTTTCAATGTCTCTGATTGGTAAAGCTCAAATTTTCCTCCAGTGGTTTTGAAAGATCAACATGCACTTCGAAATTACAGTATAAGACCTCATAAAATAAGCTCCTGGTCTTACAGTTTTGGGAGGTAGCCTAGCTGGGCTCTGTAGGGAATGTGTTATCTCTGCTTAATCCTTTAGGCAGATCACTGCCAGCATGGTTCCCACAAGAATTTAAAATAGTTCAGGACTAGTCATAGTTTATAAGGGCATTCAAGGAACCACTGTGCCGGTTTGGGAGTACAAAAGCTCAGCACTACTGTTGCTATCTTTCCTAATCATCTCTTGGTATGGCTGCTAAGAGAGTCCTTTACGTCAGTATTTTATGACTGCAGTCCTGCAGTTCCAAATTAAGCTTCTGTCCATGAGGAAGGCTACATGTACAAAACAAAAGCTCTAAATTACCTTTGTTGACATGAAAAGATCTGGAATGCCAGTGATGAATTAGATACATTCTAGGGTCCGTGTAATTTTTTGCACTGAAAACTTTAAACATGTATATAGATGCACATACAATAGCTCAGTACCTGGAAGTAGTCATGATAAATGTGTATGGAAAAACAAATATAAGAAACAGACAAGCATAAGTGATATTTCCTGGACACACTGTCCCACATCTAGCCATGTGTGACTCAAGAGAGTTTCTGGCCTATTCATGTTATCCTTCATCCTCTGAATTCAGTGGAAATCATAAATTTATGATGGTCCCAAAAAGGAAAGATATTCAAATTAAATAAAGAAAAAAAAAAAAACAAAACGGAAGTATAGTTCAAAGCTTTCAATTCACAACAACTTAATCTGGAACCTGCTGTCAGCTGAGAAGTGTGTTAGCTTCAGTGTGAGCCAGACCAGGCTCTAAAGGTTTGGGTAGCTGATGCACAACACAATTATTACAGCTTAATTAATTCTAATTAAGCAATGTATGTTCAAGTTATCTTAAAGAATTGCTAACATTCCTAACAGACAACAATCACAGTGTGTTTCTTATCAGTGGATAAACTAGTATTTCATTAAAATGAAGTTAATCACTCATTGACTTCCACTTTCTGTTGGAAACGTGATCTTCATACCCCACATAAGTAAAATGCCATCTTTACTAAAGTTCCTCTGATGGAACTGTTTCTATATTTTTCTGATGTAGAAACAAGCTCTAACAACATTCTCCCAAGAGTGCAAAACTACAAGTAATTTGATATTTGAGTACATTCTAAAATATGATTAACAAATATTTATCAATAAAAATTGCATTCATTTTTATTGGAGAGAATATCAAGGAGTTGCATCTCAGAGCAATGCACACTCCAAAGTTTCACAGTGGCACAGCACTGAAAAATGTATAAACAGAATTTGTTAATCATGAAAGGTTGGTGGAGCTGCCAGAATGAAAAGAAAAACAACCCTGAGAAGTAAAGTGACATCACAGATAAAAGCAAACACATAGATATTCCAGGAAAATGCACTTTTCTTTAAAGAGCTTAATCTCCTTAAAGTGAGGGATTTTGCACCCTATTAAGACTGCAGAACTCCTAAATACAGAGCACAGACTGGCTGTAGGTTTCTTTCAAGCTAAATAACACAAGTTCCATATAGAAAATTGGTCAGCCATGGTTTTTATTGTGCACTCAAGAGCAGAGAGAATCCAAGCACAAATAAGAGTGTCTTCCTGTTAAAGTAAATGCCATTTACAAGACTGTGTTTTACTGAGTGTAGAAATCACACAATGTAGTTTAAAGGCTATTTTACAATATTCTTGAAAGAAATAAATCACTGTTCTCAGTACCCACTCTTGTTCCACTGATGTGCAGCAAGCAGCACAACAATGCATGACTGCTGTACCTGATCTCCTTGGCTGCTGTGAATGATTGTAATTCTGGGGCAGTCAATGAAGCCTCTTCAACTGATATAACAGTGTAAATCTAGTCTAGCTAGTCTAGCTTAATATTCCTTCAACTATGTATGAACTGATGTTAACTAAGCTAGTATATATAAAATCAGTATACTTCCATAGGCATATATAACAAGGAAGTGAGGACTGGAGTTGATGACTTCAAAAGTGTCTACAATCCTGTATCTCTATCACTAGCCCTCAAAAAGAAAAAGGTTCCATGACTGTGATTGTCAAGCGAAATTGTAAATTAATATTTGATGATGTTGGCTTGTTTGTGAGTCAGCAATATTGACAAAAAATAGGAACAAAATTAATTGTGAGTTCTAATTTTTGGTCTGTCTGCTTGTTTGAGAACCAGACAATCGAAAGGATGCTACAAAAATATTTTTGAAATTCTATGGAGAACAATATTCCTCCACAGAGTATGGAAGAAAAGTAAGTATCCCATAGAAAAATAAACTAGTCTATTAAATTTTACAGCTTAAAAAACCACTTTAAAATATTAGGTATTTCTATTAAAGTTGTTTCTTGGATTTTATTTTTTTAATCTCTTTCTGCCTTCTTATTTCCAAGCAGTAGAAACATCAGAAATTCTGGACTTAATGACAGTTTGTCAGAGGACATGCCCTCTTGGGAGAAAATGAGTTCTGGAGGCAACACCAGCTAAGTCGTACACTTTCAACAACTGCTCATTACTCCAGTTAATCTAGATCCTGAATTCTGAACTGCTAGAGAACAGCACTTCACACAACTGAGGGAGAGACAAAAATTCAGTTTTAAATACAAAGTATTCAGTCTCACCCCATCTCCCAGCAGTAACTGGAGCTGTTTCGGCAGCTGGTGGCTGCTGTGCCTGTGTGCCCACACCATCTCAGCTTTCACAAATCTTACTGGAATTCGAGAAGAGGTGAGGCAGGGGCCACTCTGGTACACACACAGGAGGAACTAACTTCTATCTGGCTTTTATGCCTGCATAAATATGCCACAGTAGTGCCTGGCAGCTTATCAGCAGGCCTAATGCCTGCTGAGTGTGTAAGGAAAGTAACACCTGGGAATTCTCCAGCTATTGATAATACTACTCCTCTATCTGAGGAGGCCTGACTAGAGATTTGGAGCAATTGTCTAGAAAGTGGACATGAAAAAAGCCTACAACCACAGAAGCTTATCTAAATAACAATTATGCTTAAAACTTCATTGATATTAGATACACTTGTGAATGAAGAAAATGTAAGTCCACGTTCTGACTTCTTCATTCCTACCAATTAGACTAAGTAGTATTGACACACAAATTCTGTGTGAGTGATGTGGCAAAATCTCCACTGATTCCAGCCTATCATTTCATTCAGCCTGGTCTTCTGCAGCAAGAAAGAGGGATTTTTCAATTATTGAGAGACTAGTTCTATTTGTACACAAAAGATACAGGACAGATGATATGTTCGTAAGTACAGGCTTATTTAGCCCATTTGGTCCAAGAAAAACCCATCTGCACAAAAAACTCTTCTAGCAAAGGACTTAAAAACCTCTTAGCTGGTGATTAAATGGCTAACTGTATTCCCATTGCCCTTTAGAAGCATGAGAAATCAGGAAAAGAGGGTGGAGTAAACTGAAAAGAAGTTAGTTGCTCAAGAACAGTTTACGCCAATTCAAAAGAAAAATTAGAAATCTTTCCAAAAACAGGGAGTTTAAGTGAAAGTCACAATCTGTGTTTAGTCCATTTGTGTGGGATTTCACGCTGAGGAATGTATTTGTTTACTTTTCAGGAGAAGCAGCCATACTTACCGTAATCCCAGAAATGTATGAACTCTATTAAAACACGTTTCAGCAGCACAGCCCAGGAATTACCACTCCACACCACAATTTTGTACAGACCCACATTACGATGGGGCTTTCCTTCTTCCCTTTAAGTGTATCTTTTTCCTGCAAGTAGGGCTGTGGGGACCATCCCCAAGATCCATCCTTGAGAAGGATTTTCTGTGCTTAGGCTTCTGCTCATTTATAGATAAGGTGTCACTTGTCACTTTAGTAATATCAGGGCTCTAGATGAAGAAAGGGTCCAAAAATTCAAATTGTTCTCCCTTTCCCGGAGCTTGCAAGACAACAGCATTGAGCCTGAGTCACAATAAAGATGCTGTCACAGAGAAACAGCAGGTAGTCACTGAAACGGCTCCCAAAATTTTGTTGTTTTGCCAGCCAGTGGAAACCAGAGGCCCAAGCTGCCGATCTCAGTTCCCTTGGCAATGTTTGGTGAGAGACTTCAAGAAAGAGTCCTCAAAGGGAGCAAGCTGAGCTTGGAGCTGTGTAAGACTCGTCTACAGCAAACGCCTTAGAGATGGATTTGCTTTATTCCTGAAACTCGAATACATTGACACAACATGAATAGAATTCCAGCCAGTACACCTACACCACCAGTATACACGCTGTGGTTTCCAGCAGGGATACTTCAGGACTGGGGTGCAGACATAGCCAGCCCAGAGTCCGAGGTGGTGGTGCAGATGTGCTCCTAAACACCTCCCTCTGGACTACGGAGGAAAGTGGATTTCTCTCTCCCTCAGAGAGCCAGAGCTCACCAATCTTTGCAATCCAGAGTGATTTCAACCCACATCTATCACTTGTGTGACGGGTCAGAAAGGATGCAAGAATGAGGAAAGTAAAAGGAGGAAAACAGTTTATAGATTTTTCATGTTAAGCTGACCCACTTGAAGGAAACATTCATCAGGCCAGCAGAGGGAAGAGAACACAATTTTTCCCAATTCCTAGAGACGTGCCCAAACAACCAGACTAGAGTATTTTCCTCTGCTCTTTCATAAACACACACACCAGTGACTCATAACTGCTAATTAAAATCAGATGTGGGTGATTGCATAGATAGCCAGAGGAAATGAACCAGCGAAAATACAGGTCCTCTGGTTTTCTGACACAGTCAGATAACAGAGTGGGCATTCTGCAGATTAACAAACTGTATTAAGAAGCGAAGGATGGCTCTTATTTAAGCCTTTAAATTGACTTCATGACCTAAGCCAGCGCTCACATAGATACAGGAATGCATGAAACTCCTGGGGCTTCTCAGGGCTCAGATGAGCCCAGGGAAAGACCATTGCAGGTTTTCTGGTACAGGCATCTCTTGGAATTTTGCACAGCTAAACTCCATTCCAAAAGATGGAGTAATTTATCACTGTTGTTACACCTACTCTATACAGCATTTCTGCCAAGTTCTAAACTATCACAGGGGAAGAGACAGCTTTAACTAAAATACCTGAAGGGCCAACAAAAATCTAGCAAAACAGCGTTTTTCTGGCATTCTTAGGGTCACCTCCCATGCACAAGTACACCTAAAAAAGAATCTCTGATCAACTGAACAATAGTGATGTGACATTAATAGAAACTCAGCTTTTTCCTATCTTGTGAAAGCAAAAGAGCATTGTCCCTTCTCTTCAAGACAAACTGTCATAAACAAGACTGGCAATAGCCTGGCCTTCAGAGTATCTTACATTAAATATGTCAATATTGCTTTTATAATTAATTATATTTTTGTATTGCAGAAATCTTACTTTTCTCATGGCTTCTTATTTCCCATAAATAGCTTTCTGTAAGTTACATATGGCTTCGTATGCGCTGCGCACATCCAACTAACAGAACAATGGGTGACTCACTCCTTTTCTCTCATTAGATTAAAACAGATTCTGCATTTCACGTCAGGAAAGGAGTTGATATGGTGCAATTTACCAGCACCAATCTCTTGTCTTAGTTGGAGTTTGGTATCATAGTCACTTCCTCACCTTGTATCAGGATCTCGGAGATAGCAGGTATAAGACAAGGCATAGTTTGTCAGCTTTCTACCACACAGGGAATATTTTTCCCATGAAAACTCCTACTCCTAAGTGTTCTTGGTACTGAAAGCCTCCTCAGCAGGATAGAAAATATAGTCTTTGATCTTGGTACAGATTTGTTTCTTCAAGTTTTGACTGTACATCAGTTTTGATTGTCCATAAATGTCAAAACTAAGCACCTGTAACATTCTGCACATTTTATACTCTCTGAACATTTTGACTTCAGAAAATCTGACAGCATTTTATGATATGTAATAGTTATTTCCAGAGCAATAAAAAATAATTTTCTACTCAATAGCCACCTCTGACGCATGGAATAAGCCTTGAGCAAAATTAGGTCTCTGATACGTCAATACAATAAACTAAGTAGAGATTAATGAGCTTGATCTTAGACTTTAAGTTAAATAATTGATGCACTTGCAACAGTCCTTTGAGACAGCTCTGACAAATACTGTGTGTATTATTTAATGTTAATTTTAGTTGCAGTACTGGCTTTTATGAGATTGATTCTGCTAAACATGTATGAGTAATAAAAAATGCAAACTGTCATTATTTAGATTAGTGTGCCAAAACTAAGCTGTTTTAAGCATAAGCTGAAGCATTCAGTATCACAATGCTTCCTGCATGGTCCTGCAAAGTTCTTTGGAAGAATTAGACACAAAATAATCACATGAATCCTGTAAGTTTTAATTTTTGTAGCAAAGTGCTACAAAAAAAGGACCCTGTTTGATTTCGCCTCCTTATAATAAGAGGAAATGGCAAGTGTGTGTTTAGAGAAGATTAAAAACCAGAAGTCTGCTGAGTTTCTTTACCAGTCACAAAGGTATTTCAACAACTATTTCACTTTCTATTATTTTATACTACATTATAAATAACCTCAAAAAACCACTGTGTTTAGAGGCTTAATGAATAAAGCAGTGCAGAAAGTGCAGCTCATCATCAAACATAATTTTCACTACACACATCTCTTCTACCTTCCTGCATATGAGCCAGCACATCCCTTTACTATTATTCACACAGAATTTTTTGAGAATGATAGAGCACAGTGGTATCATGTTGTCTCATCCACTCATAGAGTTAATAAAAATGTTACTGTTATAGCAGTTTTTAAAAAAACAAATTTTGGTCCTAACCCTTTGAGAGGAAGTGTCCTCAAGCACACTGTCATTGACAAAACCTCCTGATTTTGAAAGGTTTTTTTTTTCTCGTTAGCAAGGTATGGCCTAACAGTGCCTTTACTGTAGTCTTGCATGAAAGTAATAATTTTTCTGTACTTTTCCTATGACAAATTTATTTTTCCTATATGCTTTTACTGGCTGGTGCAGTTGGCATGGCTTGACTGACAATGAGCCAGAAAGATGTTGAGTGTAGGGAAAACTCACAGTTCTCTCAGCTGCTGGAACAGGGGAGGGGAAGAGCACAGCAGAAGTGATGCATTCAAGCACAGCCCTGTGAGTTAGCATTCCCTGCCCGCCAGCTTGGGAACATTGCTGCCAGTGCATGCAAATGCAGATTATTCACACCCCTGTAAACTAAGAGAAGGTGTTGGAAACTAACTGCACAGAAAAACATAGCAAAATGTTGTAAGTATTCATCAATCGTGTGAGCAAGTGAGTGCTGTTATTTGAGCCCAGGATTTTAAGAGATCAAGTCGAGTTGCAAACTAAAATGCACTGTCTGTCATGCTTAAAACAAAAACTGCTAAGGATGTTTACAGCACCTGTAATGTTTGATTGTGTTTCATTACCAGAACAGAATTCTAGCCCTCTTAGGACACCAATCCTATGTATTCTTATCACTTATGAGAACACCACTGGATCACAATACTGTAGTTGAGTCTTAAGGAGAGCACCTTAATAATTCTGTGTGGTGATAGACTCTATCAGGTGACACAACGCCAAAGGAAATAGTGAAGTTGGTGGTACTGAATAATAAATTTGTATGACAACAACTCATTTTAAATCTCCAAAGTCCCAGTTCACTAATACCTGGGCATTAGTGATTTGACGGTATCACCACCTACAACTCGAATTTTAAGATGACATGCAAAGAAATTTTGTGAATTTTTACTTGAACATATAAAGAGGAAATAGCACAATATCTCTCTGGTAAACAGGTTCCTCTGCTTTTTAAACAAATCCTAGTTATGCACATGCCTGAAGAAAAGTAAATTAGAAAATCTTCAGGAAGTGAAAACACATATTAAAGAATTACTACCATGTTTTGTTAAAAACGGGAAAATCCTGTTGTCAGACGAAACAAAAATAGTTCTGAATCAAAGAAGTTGAATAAGAATGAACACACGGTTTTTATGATTTAAGAAAGCCCAGCAGACCTAATAGTGACACAGGACAACATTATAGGTGACAGCACAAACATTCAAGTAAGATGAGCTAATTATCCAGTCCAACAAATGCCCATAAATTCTTTTTGTTCTTACTTCAGGGGAGCTCAGTAAGCTATGAAACCCAGGAGAAAAAGAAAAGGCATACTGTAAGCAGAAGCAGATACAATTCAAAAAGAATTTATCTCAATAAATGCTAAAGAAGACATGAACAGAAGAACACATACATTAAGAGCTAAAGTACTTTTTCTTTGGAATCTGTGATGACAGAAACCAAGATGAATCTGACACTATCTGACTGGCCTAGGTTTAGTTTTAAGCAGTGTTGGCCAAAAAGTGCATTTAATAGACTATATCTAAGATCCAGTTCTGCATGTGTTTGAAAAGGAATGGCAGGGAGGAGTATAAAGAGATCTTCTGCAAACACAATCAAGTAGATACCAGAGCTAGAAGTGGAAAAGATTTAGAAACTACATTACTTGTGATATTTTTGAGAAGCGGGAAATGACAAGTAAGTTCTGTGGCAGGGAGTTTATTTTAATGGAACAGCAGTAAAAGCAATGACACAGTGGAAGCATTTTGTGTGGTCCTGTTCATATTTTCACTGGATGGACAGAGTGCTGATTCCACCATAAGCTTTTATTAACAGCCAAATCCGACAAGATGTGATTTTAAGCTAAAATATATACATATATAAATTGTTTATTATTTAAATTTCAAAACAAGCATAGCATTCAGACTAAGAACTAAGCTCTTGCCAATTTTATAGAACATAACACTACGAAGGTTATGTATCAGTCTAAACATTTTCTCAGTGTACTGTGATGAGAAAACAGTTAGGGCCTTTTCCCCTGCTCCTTTCTTAAACATACTCCTCCTCAAAATTTTCCTTTTTGGTGTTACTGAAATGCAATATTTAATTATCAAATCACGATGTTTCTACTCTCAGCTGGCTTCACATTCTACACAAGTTTTGCCAACAGCAAAATGTTGAAGAACTTAATCACTGAAAAATGTACAAATGGCAGCAACAAGTAAATCCATGAGGTCCATTTAGTTCAACAACCTGTCCCTGACGGGAGCCCAGGGAAATATCCACTGGGTCCTTCGGTATTTTCAAGCACTTTTCTAGTGCTTTGGAGGGTGCTCTGAACAGCAGACAAAAATCTTCATCTTTGACCTTTGAACCTAACACACTCTCCTTTTACCACATTTTTGTCCCCTGCAGTCACTTTGTTTCTCCAAATTCTTGTGTCCCTTATCCCTTTCCAAGCAAAAGTTGTTTGGTCTTGCTAGGGCTTGACACCATCCTGTTCCTAAAAAGGCACTGGTATAGACCAGTGCCAGCAAGCAATTCCCAAGGGAACAGTGCAAGAGGACAAGCATGAAATGGTATTTCACCCAGTACTCTGGTAATCTCCAACAGTTTATGGCCTGTCTTTTGGATTTCATAATCTTCAGAGGATTTTTCTTCCATGAATTTGTTCAGTCTTGTTTAGAAAATATGCAAAAGCTTTAAATGTCTCCAACCTGCTTCAGCCGGGTTTAAGCTACACAGCTTAAATACACCTTTAAGAACAACATACTTTTATTTATTTTGAACTTCTGCTGACATAACCTGATATCCTCTCATTCTTGTATAGAAAAGACATGGGGAGGGGGAATAAAATCAATCCCTACTCACTCCACAGTATTCATGATTTTAATCAGTTCATTTGACAGTGCTCAGTTTTTAGCAGGCTGCTTTTGAACAGGTGTGTGAAACAAGGAATTACATTCAGAGAAGGGATTTGTCTTGAGGTAGCATTCCTTTCTATCTCAATTCACCCACCCAGATGGAAATAGGAGCTACCATGAATTAGGCAGGGAAAGAGTTTCTATGCCTTAATTATCTACCAGGATGAACAGACTGGCTTGGGTTGTTTTTTGCTTTGGCTGCTCTTATTTTGGGTTGAGTGCTTCAGGACCACCAGAGCACAAAAAGGCTCCATGTGGTCCAAACTGCTTTTGTCAGGTACTTTCTTGCCTTCAGCAGAGCTTTTAGATTTAGGAGGTTGAGTTTAGAAACTCCTGATAGACCTGATGTGCCCTGGTATTTGAAGGCCAGATAGATATTTGTATCTCAAGACAGTAAAGATGGTTGAAAGATCTATCTAGCAAAGAGAACCTTGCATGACAGAAAAAAATGGCTTTTTAACATTTTTTAATAGATTGGGCAGGTCACTTACACCAGGAATCATGAATCATCAAATAGCCCAAAAAAGGCCTGCAGTAATGAAGGTAAGCCTGGGTTGAAACCCAGTGCAAATCCAGGGGCAGGGGGAGGGGGCAAGAAAGAACAAAGAAAAGTTTAATAATGACAGAGCTTGAAAAACAAGAGTGTGAATAAGCCTGGCTCACACGAGCAGTTCAGGAGAACTGGGCAGGAGGAGTTACTCTGCTGCTTTTATTACCATACAGACTGCACGCTGGGGAAGCAGATTCACAGCGGGGTGCTACAGACAGTGCCAGGTTAAAACCCTCTCAGAGCTCACCCTGGGACACTGCTACTCCAGCACAAATCCCTGGTGGGAGCTATAAACAAGCATAAAAGAACAGAGATATTTTCAGTACAAATACTCTTGGAAGGCTGTACCTATACAGAAGGATACTTCATCTAGACTGGGGAAGCAAATAAATTATTTTAAAAACACTCTGAGTCTATAAACCCCAAATAAAAATAGCTATTCTAGTGTACTGAAGCTGAGCTAGTTTCTGTAGAGAATCAGTTTTATACCAAATGGGAAGGCCCACACAAAGTGACAAAGCACATTGCCCAGAAGATGCTATTTGGTGAAATGTGAAACATTATCCAGGGTTCATTCCCTCGCAAATCTCTTCCGAGTTTCTCAAAACTTAGCCAAATTGCAACTCTGTTAGCTGAAATTTCCCATACCAGCTGTCTGCCTCAGGCTGAATTTATTTTTGAAAACTCCAGCCAAAACTATTCAGCCATTTCAGAGAAATACTCTCACAATCTTTTATTTGGAAACTTTTAGCACTCGAATGCTTTACAGTAGAGTTTCTGAAACTAGATGGGAACAGAGAGAGAGTAGGAGATATACATAGAACCATTTATGAAAGTCTGCCCAATTTTGGCCAAGCCTAAAAATGGCAACAGAACAATCCTGAACATGATCTGGTGTGAAGCTATGGGGCAAAGTCAACCTTTCGCTGTAACAGCTGCTTTCAGGTATTGTATCCTTGGGCTGAACTGAGTATTATAACCAAAAGCAGAAAAATCTCTCCCCTGTGCTCTCAATAATCTCATCATCTGCGACTTCAGCAGCATGGGAAGAGAGCTGACAGGCAGAATATGTATTATGCAATGTGGGGAGGAAGCATGTGGTGTTAGTTGGGACTAGCTGGGAAAGAAAGGAAAATCTTCGGGATTAGTGGAGGGAAAATGGAAAATTAGGGGATTCTGGGGGGATATTGAGAAAACGAGCAGTGGGTGAGAAAAATGTATGACTGAATAGGATACAAAATGCTGCTACAGTGACTCTGGGAAAGGGACAGAGACAGAGAACTCTGGGGAAGGAAAACGGGGGTGAGAGGAAAAACTAAAGGCTAGGGTGGAAAAGCACTTAGACTTGGAGATGAGACTGGGCCCACACTGAAGACCTGGGAGGAAGCAAGCACTGCAAATGAGTGAAGCAGGGTCCAGACATGACAACTTCTAGAGAAAAAAAATTAGGGCTGCCATCAGAAGCCAGAGAAATCAACTAATTGAATGCAAGCTTTTGTCCTCAGTAAGTGAATTACACTGTTTTTATGCAAAGATTTTTTTTTTCCAGGTTATCTCTTGAGCTGAATAGAATGAATAATGGAAGCAAGCTTCTGCCTTCAGGAACATCTGAGAACGCCAGGTACTTTCACTAATACTTTAGAAAATCTGAAGCAGAGCTTTCAGAGTAAATCCTCCAAGAAACAGACAATTAGTGATCACCTATGAAAATATTCAAGTGACTTTGCTAGAGTCATTGTGTGGGAAAACAAAGACGGAGTCCAACTTTCCAAACAGCAATCTGTCTTAATCAAAAAATCACGTCCTCCCTTTCTGCAAGACTTCACCTCATTCACTCCATACTTTTCAAAGTTCCAGAAGAGCCAGAAGTCATAGACTTTTTTCACGATGCTATTTTAAATCATTCCTAAAATAAGGTGGGAAAAAAAAGAACACATAATCATATACAAAAGGCAGCATAAATTATGGGAACAGGAGGATTGTACAAACAATTTGTACAATCTTGATCTTGATAATCTTGATTTTTGACAACACAGATAAGCCCATCATTGCAAACTTTGCAAGATATATGTAGCAATCTTTTTACATTTAATATGCAAGACTCTCTCCTGGCTTGCACTGTTCCACTGGTTTAATGAGGTTGCCTTTGCCTTACCTTAACAGGAGAACACAGTTAATTCTTCTATGTGGAAGAAATGAAAACTGCAGTATCTGGAGGAAAGCAGTCTAAACAGCCATTTGATGGGAATGATATACTCAAAAAATATTTCTGAGAGATCCAGGCGTGACACAAACATTTTGTTGGCAAATATCATAGACGAATAATTTCCTGGTTTTTTCAGGTATACCCAGATGAACTTATCTCCTTTTAGAAGTACAACTAATTGATATAAAGTCTTCATAAAATATGAAAATGAAGGAAACAAACAAATTAAAAAAACCCATCACAAACATGCAAGAATTAAAACCAAATTGTTACTGCAGGTAGAAAAACAAGGTTAGGGAAGAATTAAAATAAAAAAACTAAAAGAAAAATTATGTTTTGATTACCTACCTCACTGCTTTTTCGCAAGGCCTTAAAAAACTACACTGAATAATCAGAGTATGAAAATACAGTAGGATTGGGAATGTGGGATACAGCAACATCTGAGCACATGTGGTACATATGCTCCACTGAGAGTTACATATCTAACGACTAGGAAGGTTTAGAATAACCTGAAACTTAGTTGAGAAGCAACAGAATATAAAGACTCTTGTTTTTTCAGTACATTAACAGATAGAAAATCAAACATACTGAAGATATACATAACTTGTACTGAAAGATGAACTATCTCTGCTAGAAGATTAACAATAGCCTGGAAGCTTTCAGTAAGACTTTAGTTTAAACCTTTGTCCCACTAGTGTTCCCACTGGTTTTGCAAAGGAAATACGTACCTTTAGAAAGCGCTGTAATTCTCCACTGTCAACTACCAAATAATGGGAAATAGTACCAGACAGAACAGATAAAGCATAACATCTGAAATATTTAAGACTAGTGTCAACTAAAAGTAAAATACGCTTTAAAACTGAATACAAGAGGTCACAAGATCCTGGTCTAGCAGTACATTTAAAAATTACATTGCATTTAAAGATTAAAAAAATTGTAAGAGATCAAAAATCGTACCAAACAAAACATGAGGATTAAATTAAATACAATTGAAAGATTAGATTGTATGGGTTTATTTGTTCCCAGTAGAAGTTCTCTTCAGAGACGTGTGCCCTAGACTAAAGATTCTACTCTGAATGAACGCCTCTTCATTTTATACTGATTTACAATGGCAACAGGAGAGCAACCTGAAGCAGTTGTGTAGAAAAACAGGTAAAACCTTTGCAAAAGAGCAGTAAGAGTTTATAGCTCACTTTTTACTTGAAATTTCTAACCAGTTTAAACAAAGTGAGAAACACATTTTTAAAGGAAATGCACAAATGCAGAGAACAAGACAATTCCTTTCCTGAGGTGTTTTCTAATTAAAATGCCTAGACATTACTTTCTCATAAATTAATGCCTTGTTGTGGTAGTGTTTTTCTAGGGTAAATGAGACTCGTTTATAGATGCTGTCCTCTCTGCTGCTTCACATTACAGATTATATGCCAGTACAAAAATATGGTAAATATTGAAATGAAACAGCCATGAGGAATTTTGTTTAGATCTTTCTGTAAGCTAGACACTGTCACCCACGCAATTCCAGTCATATACTCAAGAATAATATTAAACATTCAAAAAGTGAAGTGTTGCAGAGCTCTGATGCTTTCATCTTATAAAAGGCATTTTTACCTTCTAATTTTAAAAGATTTCAAGAAATTACATGTTCAATACTACATTGCATGTGTATGGAATTTACTCCTAATTTTGTATCTTGAAAGAAGTACTTGAGAAAGAAACTTCCAAAACTGCTCCAGGTTTTCCTCTTGTTATCTATATAACTGGGAAGTCACTGATACCATTTAATTTCCTTAAATTAGAGTATTAAGTATTGGCTAAACTGTTCCCCTACAGTTATTTATAATTATTATTATAATTACATAGTTATTTATAATTAACAGCAGTAATTCACTTCAGTGGGATCAGAGTTCAGGTATTTAATGTTTCCAGTGATCCCAAACTTACTTTCTCACTTCATATATAATTACGTCTGGATTATATCCTCTAGCAGCATCAAGTATTAGCATAATTTTCATTACCTGGGCCTTGGGGTTGGGTTGTTTTTTTTTTTTTTCATTCTTCCATTAAACTAAACCGTGCTAATACTGTTGACTGCTGCAAGAGAGGTTTATTCCTTGGTGCAAATGGAGAAACTGTCACAGGCAATTGTTAGGCTGACGTAAAACAGCTCGTTGAAATGTCAACCTGGAGCTACAGCAAATATGTCACGTGAAGGATGACTTTAAATTTGCTTCCATGAACAATGTTTAACGATGCTTTATACAGCTTTATAAAAGCACCTTAACACCTTTCTGATCTAAACCAGAACACATAAGTATTCCAAACCAACAGCAGACCACCCAATACCTTTGCCTGGAAGCCTCAGAAATCCCATCTTTAGAGGGACATACTCTTAATATCATGAACATTTAAATTGCATTTTGATTATTATCTTGTGCTCCAGCAAAAAACCATTGCATTTAATTAAAGAAGTAAAGTAATGTGGTAGTTAAATATTAAACAAGCAGCTATTTTTGTGTATACATGCAAAGGAATGCAAAGCATTCTTGTAATCAATGCATCAGTGTTGATTAACCATTAACACAGAATGACAAAATTTAGGAATAAGAGCACAAAGGTTACCAGGAATTAAACAAGTCAGGGCCTCAAAGCACGGCACTGCATGTTATAACCATGGGCTCTTCAGAGCCCCAAACCTTTACTTCCCCCATGCAGGCAAGCTCGTGCTGAGGTCAGTCTGGGTCATCCAATGATCTCAAAGAATTCAGTTGCATTCTCCCAAAGCTGCAGAGTTTAGTGGTAAATTCAAGAAAAATATCCACTAAAAGTTATGTCCATAATTCATTTATACACCAAAACACAGTAACACTATGATGACCACTTATTCTTTCATTTAGGCCTGGCAGAGCAACGAACTCTTCTTTTGTATATTACTAAGCAGACCCATCCTGAAAATACAGGTTCTAGAAAAACCCACTCACCATTTTGAAACAAAGACACATTTATGGTTGACAAATTGCTAAAGTCTTTGGGATTTCCTGAGAAGTTTACTAGAGTAGCTTCTGATTCTCCTTCTTTCTTTACAGGGTGTAGTGCAATTCAGCTCTAATTACTAGGGCCAGTCTTATCACCCTGACTCACTTCAGGTGGCAGGAATTGCCTGAGCACCTGTTTCACTTGCAGTTCTTGAGTCCAGACAATGACAATTATTGCTGGCTACTGCTGTGTGAAAGGTGGGGATTTTTCAAGCAATGACCTACTGCCTAGAGCTCTGGCTTGCCCTACTACATAAAGGAACAATTTGCCTTCCCAATATCTGGTAGCTCTCCATGGTCCTTCAGTCTCTTGCATCACTTCATTCATTATGCCCAAGTTCATGAGTTTTTGGTAATCAGTACTGGCAATCTCAACATCTGGCTCTCTCTAACGTATAAACAGATTTCAAGCCCAAATAATGTTTCAATTACTTCCCTTAAACTGTTTTAATACAGTTGAAAAAAACCAAGTACCAACAGTAAGACTCACTTCAGGGAGGCAGGAACAAGCACCAAGGCACAGCTGAAGAGTTTCAGTGGTGCATCTACAGTAAGAGTGCTGGCAAAAGCATCTCCCCTACAGACTAAACTAAAACAGCAGAATCCAAAATACAGTTTAAACTTTTAAATGGAATTACATGCAGAAATTGCATTACTGAGAAATTTGTCTTTGAAACAGGATCATTATCTGAAAATCAGCTTCACAGTGAAAGAGAAGATAGACAGTGATACAGCTTCAACTTCCAGCTCTGCCAGAGATTCCCTATGTGAACCTAAACAAAACATAAATGTTTTGCTGTTCTCCATTTTAGAAACCAGGAGCAGCAAATGCGTCTTTTCTCTCTCTCCTGCCATCTGCCTTTTTTTATTTACACTGTGGTGCTAAGAAGACACACAGACATAGGTAAAACATAGTCAAAACTTAGGTACTCAGTAAAAGCAAGAATACTCCCCTTCATTTCAACGGGAGTTCCTCAAGATCCTGGTCACTCACTTACCTCCATCTTCTTAGTGTTTGCAAAGGAAGTAAGCTAAAGTTTAACGAAAAGGAAGGTTTTTACACTTACACTGGGAATCAAATTTCTGTTCTGTGAGGCAGAAAGGCCTAGTGTGGTATCTTCCAAGAAGAAGTTTTAAACCCTCTAAATTACCACTGTTTGAAGTGATGAGTCAAACCACTGACAAGTCATGATTTTTTAGAACAAATACATCTTCCGTTTTATCCGTAATTTATTCCAATATTACTTGTACTACTCGATATTTATCAGGTGTTTCTTATACAAGAGAAAAAGAGAAAGTGGCAAGATCCCAGACAACTGCGTGTCTGAAAACAATGAGCAAGGAAAAGAAGCAGCAGCTAAACACAACATATGTGTAAGCAACTTCCTGAATGACTTGGCAGCCCAGTTTGTTTATCCCAATTCAAATACTAAGTACTATATTCATACACAAAGGCAGCAACTTGCTTTATTTTCAGACACACTCATCTAGGATCTCATCACTTAAAAATCAGCAGCCTTATGTGACCAAGTGCCAAAAATGTTAAAAACCAAACGTACTTCCACAGATGTTAAATACCAATGCAATGCAATGTAATGTATCTACAATTGCTACAAAACAACACAGAAAAGATTTCTTATGGATTTATAACGGCCACTGCGCTTGTTTTTAGGTAAGTACAGATTCCTTCCCCAATAGTAAAGCTCAACATAACCCAGTTTACCACGGGTATCATGGATTCCTAAAGCCACTTGAACACAACCCATAATTTCAGAACAGCAGGATACATACTCAACCTACATTTCAGCTTATTCAACTACACTGCCAGAAATAACAATTCCAAATTTTTGACACAAATGCTGGCCCCTATCCTGTACGAGCATCGATATCCTGAAAAAAATCAGTAAAAGCAAGAAAAGCTCTCTAAAGATCCAAAAATGATGCCTACTGAAGGCAGGACAGAAATAAGAACAAGACTGTGCTGACAGGCTTGTTCCTAGTTTACTGGACAATGTTTGGCACAGTGCAGTATTAATCTTGATATTACTTGCGGAATGACATGTAAGAAAAGATAAATGTTACTGACCAAAGCACAAAATTACCACAGAATTACCTGTGGTAGAATCCTTAAGTAGGAAACAGTGGCTTGATGATGCAAAGCTAGGATGGATAACTGCCATCTTAACTTCTGGGAGAAAACCAGGAAAATTCCACGCCTAATAATCTCCTTTCTTAAAAACTATCCATAACTTATCAAAAATAACTAGATAAATCCAGGAGAGGTTTTTTAGCAGAAGAATATGAAGCGGACATCAAAAGTACGTAATTTGCTTGGGTTAAGTGAATGGGAATGCACAATTCCCTGACACTATATAAGAAAATCCACTAAAGAGACAGCCTTGGTGAAAGGCCCAAGTTCAGACAGCTTCTCCTGAGCAGGAATTCTGCAGTTGATCCACCCTTTACATGGACAGGTAAAATACCATTAAGGTCCTCCTGAAATGATTGAATCCACATTTAAATAGAAACCCCAAACTAGTCATGCACTTCTCTACAAGGTTCATTATCAGGAAATGCCCTGTTTAATGACCCTCCTAAAGACTGTGGAATTCAGCCACAGATAAAACTTTTCAGTAAACAACAACTTCATCAAGTATATAAAATTAATTTCAACAGTTAAATCTTCCTCCTTCTTTGACAACCTTCCTATTTTCCTCTATTTCACCTCCTTTCTCCTCCGCAGGATGATATACCATCGTTTGATGAGCCTCCACTATTATCAGCCTTTCAGTGACAAAACTTTCCTTGGCTGACATTAGTCTGGATCAACCACCAACTTTCATGGTGTTGTGAAGAAGAATGGGTTTGATCAAACATTTTAAAAGAAACCTTTGTACTTCAACAACCTCTTCTTCTAAAATCTACTCAATTTTTTAAAAGATTAAATAACTAATGATT
The DNA here is from genome assembly GCA_013397725.1 of Rhagologus leucostigma. Taxonomy (NCBI): domain Eukaryota; kingdom Metazoa; phylum Chordata; class Aves; order Passeriformes; genus Rhagologus; species Rhagologus leucostigma. The sequence continues at coordinate 368,671 of VZTD01001759.1, forward strand.
AGATTGTGAGACATCAGTAGAGGTGTTAAATATTGCTACTCACAGCAAGAAGACAAAGCACACATTTTCCTCGCAAGGCTCTTTACTTTAAAACACACATTAAAAGAATTCCGTGCTCTGAACTTGAGATTACTTGTATTATACACTTGAGTTCTCAGTACTTTAGAAGGTGCATTGGACGACCACATTTATTCCTACATTGCTGCAGGATGCCACAGCATTCATTACTCTCCTGTTTTCAACAGCTATCATGTCTAGGTGACCTATACTCAGTGTATCTATATTAATGTATATACTATACTGAATAATTTGGAAATAATTTGGAAAGGTTTGATTTTCTTCACGTCATTGTCATCTTCACTGCATTATCAGTCACTAGAACAGGCTCCCCAGGACAATGGTTATGGCACCAAGCCTGTCACAGTTCAAGGAGCATCTGGACAACACCTAGTCATATGGATCAGTTTTAGGTAGTCATGCAAGAAGCTGCAAATTGGACTTGATGATCCTTCCAGGTCCCTTCCATCTGGAGATATTCTATAATTCTATGATTTACTTTGCAGTTACAAAGAAGGCTAAGTCCATGCACACAGCCACTAAGCAGAAACAACCCTCTAGAGAAAAGGGTACAACACATTAGCACAAGCAACAGTGGGAAAATACTACTGATAATGTCTTTAAAACATGTCTGTTCAAGAAGAAGAGCAACATTTTAAAGAGCAATTTTTAGGTAGAGGAACAAACTATTTCCATGCATGATCATTAGGGGAAGAAATAACCACCCCAAAATACCTGTATGATATCAAATTAATTATTCATTCCCACCCAGTCAAATACGTTCTTTTAAGAGTGCCTGGATCGTTTTATCCACTCTCAGAGACTACAAGAGGATTCAGACTCCTAGAAAAAGAAACAAAATTACAGACTACGACATACTGTAACACAAGATTATCTTTATTTCAAAATTGTACAAAATATAAACATAAAGATATAATTACACTGAAGTAAACCCTGCTCTTTAAGTATCTGAATACTTTAGCAATGATGTGGTCATGAAAAAATACCTTTATTATTTCTCTTTAGGAAATTTTACCTGATGGAGCGATACATCATGAAATCAATTGTTGTACATCTGGGAAATTTACCAATGGAGCTCTCCTCCACAGGGGTGTACACTTTGATTTGCCTCATGTGAGTGTCTCTTCCATTTTGGTGATTCGCTAGAACAGCAATCTGGATCATAAAGGTGCGAATGGGCTTCTTGTGAGTATCTGTCAGAGGAACATGGATCCAGCCGCTCGGTTCCACTAATTCCAGTTGCTGCCAAGAACAAGACAGAAGACCAAAACAGTCAGAAACAGTTCACTTACTTCATATAAATGATCACATATTAAACCCATTTAATAAAGCAGTCTTGTTAATCAGAATTTTAGTTACTTTTTCAAATTAATTTGAAATAATACAGTTGAATACTCCTAGCTAATTTACTTCTCGCGTAATTGGATACAAATTAATTTGGTTGTCTGCAGCTGTGTTTGCTTTTGCCTTTCAGAATCTTTGTGCCCTAACCTTAAAATAAAAATCAGCATAAAAGAATGCAGACTTCAGTGTAAACTCAAGAAAGAAAAAGTAGTAGTATTTGGACCTTCTTACTGATGAACAATGCTCAAAGATGACAGAAAGGATGCATTTTAAATTGTTTTACTAGGCACTCTAAACTACAATACACTAAAATGACTTATGTAGGAAATTAAGTGCACACGAAGTGTGGATTTTCAGAAATTCTTTAAATTATTAGGGAGACCGGGGAGGAGGAAAAGGAAGGTGACACAGGATAAAATATAGGATACCTCAAACTTCATCTCATGTATCAAGACAGATGCCTGGCCAATTAATAATTGCTGCACAGCCATTTAACCACATTCTAATCACATTTTGACTTGCTTTTTTTACAACATACCCAGTGTGATATGACGATTTTTTCTTTTCTAATTTTAATCCTACACAAACCAATGCCAAGGCAAGCAAAGAACAGCATTTTGTTAACTCTAAACGACATCACTGACACATCAGATTGCTGAAATCAAGCTGGATGCTATGCAGAGCATGGTAACAGCTTTTGTTTAAAGCTAGCTGCCCAACTTCAAAGCACAGCTCAAAACACACACAGAAGAGCACACAAGTAAACAGAAGTCTTGGGGAGGGAAAGAAAACAAAATATAAAACAATTGTCCACTAGCAAATGGATTTCACACAGCTAAGCAAATAAGAGCGCTGGTCTCAGCAGCTGAGTTCCCCTAAGGAAGATGTCTGTGCTTTGAGCAGCTCAAAATTCCCATCTTTCTCCCAAAAATACTGCATGGCACATGCTGTCAAATGCCTTGTTTATGCTGAAGCTTTCAAAAGACCCATCTGAGAGCTACTGGTTCAGAGGCAGCAAAAACCCTGAGAAAATTACTCAAGAAACAAGTAAAAAATTTTGATGACTACTTCAGCTTAAAGTAGCAAACAAAAAAATCTTTCGCACCTCCACCTTAAAAGAAAAAACAAGAAAAGAAAAAAACCAACAAAAAACCACAACCCAAAACTCTCCACTGCTGCAGACTCTCCAACAAATTATTTCCAAAGCATTAAATTCAGTAAACCTTAGCAGCAAATCATTTCACTCTGGGATCCAGACATTTCCACAAACACACAGTCACTTACTTGTTGTAGCGCTGTCCCTTTCAAAAAACCTTAAAAATCTTTTTTTCCTTTTTGCTTAGGAAACTTCAGGTAATGGCTGACTTTACAAAGGGATGAAAAAACAGATGTCTTGTTGAAGCAGCTTTACAAAGGGGAAATTTATCATGGTGAGGTGGCAGTAAACAGCTTGAGCAAGGATGCTTTCCATCCTCATAGTAAACAGAGGAGGACGATCCTCCTAACATTTTATTCAACTACTACTAAGGTCAACTGACTGTGATTTTGAAGAGAATTAAAAGGTTATTGCTAATTAAACTTGCATTTTAATATTATTCTCATCATCTACAAATTTTGACTGCTAATTCAAAGTGGAAAATTTGAGTTCAAGACCTATGATATTGAGATTTTTATGCTTGGATCAATATGAAATTGATTAGTTAATAGAGTAAAAAAATAAAAGGTACCAAAACCAAAAGTATGGCATATTTTTCAATGTTTTGTTTCCTCCCAGATAAGGGAGGTGGTTATATGCTCTATCTACAGCATGTTACTTTCCAGTCCTGCTACAAAGGCAACCAACTTCTTCCCAAGCCTTTCTACAGAGATGGGACAAGTCATTCCTTCACCTGTAAAATTGGCAACTGAGGCATTAGGTTAATTAGACTAAGAGGTTCCCTGGCTCCAGATGTCAAATTTCACGTACCCTGAGCCAGTTTTTAGTGTCTTAAGTGAAATACAGGATTTTACAGGAGGTTTAGCTCCCACTGAGTTCACTCGCAGTTCTGCATTTCTGCAAGTGGATCCAAGTTCTCAATACAGCCACTTGAATACAGTCTCTGAGCAGCCACCTAGGAACAGGCACTTGAATGCCTCTTGTAGAAACACCACGACTGAGCACAGACAGAACACAATTCATCAAGCACCACTGAACTGTCTCAGCCACAAAGCCTTTTTTTTAATTCCCCAAGTCTCAGCTTCACTCACTCCACATTTTTCAACTTCCCTAACAGACGAATACACCACCTTGTACAAATTCTGGACTCATCCTCAGCATAGGCCCCTTTCCCCTTCCAGTCAAACAGTTGCCTCTTGGACACAGCACACGACACTTGCGAAGTTGGAGGCTACAGTGTACTAAGTGCAAGAGGTCAGAGTTAGACTTAAATGTTTGAAAAAAGTGAGCTCTTGATTTCTGCCCTCTAAATAACATTCCTGTACTGACATTTGAGTCTAACCTTTTTTTTTCAATTGATGCTCACACAGTTCATTAAAACCTTGATACCCACTCAGCTACTGAGGTTTAAATGCAACAAAACCAAACCGAACATTCGGTAGAAAAGGAAGTATTGTTTCGCCAGTATGATACACACATTTTCTGTGACCAAAGGAATGGTATAAACCAGACACACACACTCTCTCAAATTCTTCTCCTCCACATCTGTCATGCTCTTTCAGATGAGTGAGACAGTTTCTTTTTCCAGAGGGCGCAGGTCCGTCACCAGGGAGAAGGAACAGGACATGGGAATAGGCAGGGGTGATACAAGACACAATGCTGCTCACTCCTAGCTCAGTGTCAGCACTCAGACCCAACCGTCACAGCTCCTAGCAGAAGTGAGATGAAATATGCAGCTCTACTCTGCCTGGAGCATTCCCAGTGTGAACAGAATCTAAAGGAAGCTTACTGTGAAGTTTTAAGAAATTCCTATTAAGCCCATGCAAATGGCAATCTTTCAAAGCCTTGTAAACCGGTCTGGAAATTTGGGTGGATTTTTACAGGGAGGCAAAAGGCACATCCTCAACACAAAGGCTGAACTATTGCCAAATTTCAAATCCTTGCTTTAGAGCTTGGGGGCACTGGAGCATCAAAGAAGGACACCAGAATATTCTCACACAAGCAAAACAGCATACTTTTCACTAGCCTTATTCTTGGAACAGAACTGCTTTGGCTGAAACTTTCAAACAATTCAACCCAAAGCACATCTGGCACGAAAAAATCTGTCTGAACTGAACTTTGGCAAAAGTTAAAGTAACTAAGAGTTAAGCCTTAAAATGGAAAGGGTCACATAGCCTCACGTACAGGTGGCATTGGCAGCTCCACCTATAGTAAATACTATACTTGAAATCCATTTCAGTCAACTTTGCTCAAAGTCAAGCCTGTTCTTTAAAAGCTCAGACCACTGTATATACATACAGACACACACACATACAGATACATACATATTTCACCTCAATCCTAGAGCATCAGTCCACTATGAGCAAACACCAGATCAAGTTTCCTTCTGTATTTTTAATCTTACGTAGACCATTAAGACTTAGTCACAATTAACTGTCTTCCAAGAAATTTTTAAAAATCAGCTTTATTACTAATCACCTGAGTGAAATTAAAAATTCAAGATTTCTTTCTGTTATGTGTTTTTCCAGAAAAGTTTTTTTTAAAAACGAAAACATAGGAACGAATCAGTGCAAGTTCAGTATTGGTAACTCAGGACAGTTCTTGCAGCTCTAGACTAATCTTACTGTACAATATACTAAAAGCCCAGGGTTTGTGGCTTTTTAAAATTTCCTTCTAATACTATAAATTTTGTGACAATTGGAAAACAAGAAGACCATGAAAGTCAAAACAAAAGAACAAAGGAATAAAAATTGAAATGGAAAAATCACTCACTTGTCCTTGCTGCTGTTATACTCTAGCTCTTCTCCTGCTTTCTCTCCGTTGCTTTCTTATTTTTCCTGTCCTCTGCGTGCTACAGCTTTACCTACGGACATAGACTCCCAACTCCAGGAATCCACATTATTTGAAAAGCCAAAGGAAAATTAACGTTCTCACTGGAAATCTCCTCTCCAGCCTATTTAACAGCCCTGTTTCTTCACTTTATTGTATAGTCCAGAGGTTCTACAGAATTCCATACATATTTGGCAAGGCTACTATTGCAACTAATGGGTGTCCTACCACAGAAGATGCAAACCATACAACAAAATAAAAATTAAAATAAGAAAAAAAGATCACAGCAACTTGAGGCTACACTTCAGAGAGATGACTGAACACAAGACCAGAGCTTTTAGGAGGAAGCTTGTACTACAATCACTAGCCTTCTTATAGGCTAGGAAGTTATTTACCCAAAGAATACTTTTCTGTTGCATTAATCTTACTTAAATTGAATATTGACCTCTTTTCCATAATCAGTGATATTTTGTTTACATTTCGTAGTGTCTCCAAATGGCATATAACTCTAACTGCTACTTCTACTACGATTACAAATGCAACCCAAGTTTTTGGCTATATTTATAGTAGGCTAACATCCTTGAAGTAGACACGATTTTTCTTGCCCTTTAAAGGTATCTTTTGTGAAGATATAGAAAGGAAAAAACTCACTGTAAACAGTTTCACATTCAGGGTAATTACAAATACAAGATATAGAAAGGAAAAAACTCACTGTAAATAGTTTCACATTCAGGGTAATTACAAATACATCCCAGATGTATGCTAGACAGGGCTCCCAGCTCAGGGGAATAAATATATACAGGAAGAAAGAGCAGCCCATTATTTTGCTCTGGGAAGAGTGTGCAGAAGAGGACCTATGTACTGACAGAAAGCTGAGAATTCTTGCTGTCATCTTTAGCATGTCAGCTTTAGCATGACAACATGATTCTGAGATGTTGGTACCTCATCAAATTTCCATTTCATCAACTTTACTACAAGATTCAAATGGCTGTGAAATCAAACAGCATTTGATTTTACTCCTTCTACTTTTCTCATAAAACTGTTAAAGCTGCTTTTTGTTTTAGTGACTCAGCCAACTATGAAATTAAAAGTAGTGGCTAGACTCTTCTTCACACATATAATTTTGTCTCTCTATGTGCCTAGCTAGTTCTCACAATACAGTTATTATAAAAACCTAAGTTTTTCAAAGCAGGTGTTCTCAATAAATAATGTATTCTTCCAAGCAGCAGATTATAAAACGAAGTGTCAGGGAAAAGAAATGCTATGCTCAGAAATTAAATATTTATCAATACACAAACTTTCCCATGTAAGGAAACGCTTTTTCCTGTTTAGCCATTGTTTTTTACAGCTATCCAAATATGTTTTCACAACACCTGGCACGGAGAAAGAAGGCTGGCTTGAATTCCAAACTTCTGTTTCCATAACTGCCGTGTCCTACCATGTAGTTACCAGGAATGAGAATCCGTGTGCCTCTGCATAATTCCAAGTATTGGAACTGTCAACACATGAAGTAGCAGAGCTTGGGCTTCAGCCATCACTTCACTTAGGAAGGAAGAGAACCAGTTAATAGCAGTGATGCACCAGTTCCAGCAGAAAAAATGAAGCATGTCCAAAAGAAACTTGGTGAGTTCCAAGTGAGCCAAAGGAGGGACACCACATTAGCAGCTTAACAGGGAACACAGGAACAGGCTCAAAGGACCCACTGTGAACAGCACACTCCTGTGCTCGGATGAAGCAACGACCACCTAAGGAGGTGCCTCTGTGGTCTTAATCAGCCACCTCCTTAAACGGTCAAGAAATCTCATTTCAGTCCATTAGGCAAGAGAAGTTTTCCATTCTTTTAAACAGCAGTTCCTGAAGAGTCTAGAGGAGCAAAGTCCAACCCTCAGGAAGTGTCAGCTGTGGATTTGGGTAGACAGGAGACTAGTTGCAGAATAAACTATATTAGAGAATGAAACCTGCAAACACTAGAAGTTCCTATCTTTTAGTATCCTATATGCTAAAGTATCCTATAACCTCTTTGTTCAAATAAAGTGAAAGAAATAACTTCTGGGAAGACTGGGAAGGTTGAAAAAGGTTCAAAAGATCCTTGCAAGAAGTTTTATAGAAACTCCTTCAGACTATTCTGCTCCAGATTAAAACAGTAAAAATTAATCAATGCCCAGGTGCTAGAAAGTTGTATCCAATTAAAATAAAGACAACTAAACACTCAAACCAAGCTAGGAAGAATACGTAAAAAAGGAAGAAAAGTAAATCTAGAAAAGCAAATCCTTCATGGGTCAAGGATTAGTATTCACAGTGCTCAAATACAGATTCTTATACTGCCTTTCCAGATTTCCTGTTTGGATTACTTAAGCAGCACAACACACGCTGGACAACGTCAGTGGGTTGTGTCACATTGCCACTTTCTGAGGGAAGCAGATGATGCCAATTGAGCCATGTATGATGCAACCTAAACTTCACCTGGCAGAATGACTCACCAGCCAACTCATGAAATGGTCTCAGTGACTGGTCCATTGTGATATTCTTTAGAACTGGGAGTCCTGATTGTAATTTCCCCATACAGCTAAAAAGGAACCCTTTTGATTCTGCTGAGAAACCAGTGCAATATCTTCCAAGATGTACATAGTTGATTCAGACAGAATTTCAATATTACAACAGGAATAAAGTTAGGAAGAGTTGAAATGGTGGAATGGTAAACATGGAAAGTCAGCTTTTTCATGATGAATGCCCTCATAGTCTATCTTTGAAATCTTCTGAAGTCAGATGAAGAACACATAAGAGGACAACAATTAAGTCTTAGACACGATGGGGAGCCTCTGATGAGTAAGTATGCACATGAGCCTGATGCCTGAGGTTGCCACCTAAAAAACAGAGACTAGACAGGAATAAGGGAATAAAGGTAGGTATTTATTTGAAGGGCCTTCAAAGGTACAGCCTGGGAAGGCCAAAGGCGACACCCAAGATGGACCTCGAGTAACGAGTTCTTCACACTTTTCTAAGTTTGGTTCATCTGCATATCAGGGTTTCTTCTCCACTTAAAGCTTCAGTTAATGATGTAATTTCCCCAAGCCTACCCCCCCTTCTAAAGATATTGGTTTACACATTTTGGGCCTAGGACAGTCTGGGTGCCCTTGGAGAGCAAGCTTGGAGAGGTTTTGTAATGTCTAACTGGCATAAGAGAACAGCAGCTAGCAGGCTACAAGGAACTTCAGAGTTACACACTAGGTAATAGAGGATTTGAAAAATATAAAAGTTAGAGTCTAAGGCATCAAGCCTACTGTTAAATGGAGGAAATGAGGTACAATGGCACACACTGTGGAATACCAAGAGCTTTAGAACATGGATTCACAGGAAAAACAACTCTTTCAAAAGCACCAAGTGATGAAGAATCCCACGTAATGATGCCTGCAAAAGGGTCAAGGCTGTGCTGAACTGCCCACATACAAAACTCCTGACAGATGAAGTCATGGATGGTCCGGACACGTGTGGAGGGGCCCCTGTCCGTGGTACTTAAGTAACCACCACCCTGCCCATCACATGCCCACCACTGCATCTGCTCACCGCACTTGCACAGTCAGGTACATCCAGCCTGAGAGACAAATAAACAACCTGCCAAATGCTCAACTACTGTGAAATTGTCAGCCAGAACTGTCTGACTCAATTGCAATTTCAGAAAATATTGTCTGCTTAACTCTGGGTGGCAGGAAAAAAAGCAAAACGAAAGGAAAAAAGAAAAAAAAATTGACAACAGTCTTTGAATACTTCATTCTCTAGAATGAGACTGAAAACAAGTCTTCATTCTAGAAAATTTACCTGCAGAAATCATCAAAAATTTGTCACAGACTGTTGGCTAGGAAAGTCTCTCGGGAAAAGAAAGAACACTGTTCTCCCATTTGCTGTGCTACAGGCACTTTTTTTTTTAGTAAGTTCTGTGAGGAATAATGCATAGGCAGCTCAACATTTATTACAAAAATACATACCTCAAGAGCTTTATAATGCTTCAGAGAAGGACAAAAATGTTGAACAGGCTTGGACAGTTTGCTTTTCAGTCCCACATTTTTGAAATCCTATTGTTAAGTGAGGTCCTTTGAACTTTCACATAACAGTTTATGCTGGACACATCCATAAATTAAATCTTGTTAGAGAAGGATTGCCATGCCTGTGTATGCTTTAAGTGGCAACCATCCTATCCACTGGAACTTCAGAAAAAAAAAAAATACAAAAACCTTCTCCCTGTCCCTTTGAAAAGCAGAATGATCAAGCCAGCAAATATAGAATGACAATGCAGTCTAGAATGGAGCTTCATATGTGCAAGTATGGAAATAAGGCCTAAAACCCCAAAGCAAACCTGTTACCCACAGCAGGAAGCCATGTAAGTTTAGTTTGGTATCAGCTAAAAGAGATTCCATCTGCACAGGAATCTGTTGCTCCAGAAGGAATACTGTCTCCAACTGAAATCAGCCATAACAGCTGTGAAATTTTGAATCTCTGATTTAAAAAAAAAATGGGTTTCACAACTCATTTAGGAATCAGTCAAGAATGGAGGAAGGGAAGACAAATACATCCTAAGTGCAGTAGCATTCTCCTGCAGGGACCTAGTCTCATTCCATAGCTGTCACAACCCACGGGAATGTCACAGCTGTGCCTTTGCAAGGGCACTGCAACTCTGAGAAGATTCCTGGTATCAGGGGGAATCCGTCAGACCTACAGGGACTTGGCTCCAATGTGAACCTTCCCCTGCTCTTGGCAGACAGCACACTGAAGATGAAAAAGCTACAAAAGAATTCTTGAGCTTAGGCTCTGGAGTGGTGGCCTGGCTGACAGTATGAAAAAATAGGTAATGCAGCCCAAAACAAGCTTTCTGCTTCAGTTTGCCTATTTCTGGTACCTAAGTTGTGTAAAGTTTTAGTTGCAGACATACTGGAACAGACTGCACCTGGACAGTCTGGCCTTATAAATGAATGGTAGAAAATCCATGGTTTGCTGCAAGTCTTTAAATTTTTCAAAATTACAGCATTCTGAAAGAAGAATGAGAGATTTTTAAAATTTTTTTTTTAAACCAGGGTACAATACAACTCAAATCATCAGTGACTCAGAGTATTATAGATGCAGATGTGAGAAAAGAAACAGTATATTAAAAAACAAACAAACACCCAAAAATTACTACAAAATATATAGCCAACACTGTACATCACACCTTTAGAAAGAAGTGCAAACCTCATTTAGCGAAAACAAATGTTTTACACCTTTAGGGAAGCACTTCAAATTGAAGTTTATCTCACTCCAGTGCTTCTTCATTTTATGGACAAGTAACTAAGGAGGAGGCCCCACATGCACAAGGTAACTGTGTAAGGATGCTACTAAGTAGGAATCTGGAAAACAATGACCAATTGATACAAGCAACTTTTGGAGTGCTTCTGAAAACCCTCAGTAACTTTTACCTGATCAGAAGATTGAAAAAAAGCAACTGTCAAACATAACAAAACCACTACAGCTTCCCATGTTCGCTCAAACAAATATCACCATCTGCATTCAAAGATTTTAGACATAACACAAAATACAAAATAGTGACAAAAGTATCAAAAAATCCCTATCTGGTTAAGTATGTGGACTAAGGTTTTCATAACAAAGGAAATAGGGCACATAGTTCTTAAAAATTACTTAATACAACACATCACTAGCGCTTTTATTTAAGTTTGTATCTTAGTCATAAATTTGAGTTCTTCCCCCTCAAGCTCTTAAAAGTCCCTAAGATTTTCCTGTACTGAGATATCAAAATCTTAGTCCCTCTTCCAAGCAGCACCCACCCAAAATAAAGACATCATCTCTTACAACTTCCAGGTGAGTCAGGCTGCTCTCAGGGAAGAGAGGAGCACTTCAACCATCTACTGAAGAGAGGCAGGGGAAACCGGTAATGAAAGAGCAGACAGCTACACAGAGAACAGAAACAGACTGAACGAGGGCTATTGCAAAGAAGTCTGAACACGTATTTAAAAAACCATTCTGAAGTTCAGGTGAATTTGCATTACAAATGGAACTGCTGACTGAAGAACGGAACAAGGCAGCTGCCTTTTATGAAAGGTAACAGAACAGGCTGGACTGTTGATCTTAGAGGTCTTTTCCAACCTAAATGATTCTGTGATTAACACCACAGAATCTTCAAGGAGAGCATAGACAATTTTCTGTAAGCAAGAAACAAGTGCTTTGACCAACGGCCTTATACAAGAGGACCTTAAGGCAAATAGAATGAATGCATTAAAACCCAGAAGATAGCAAAGCATAAAGAGAGAAGTCCTATTAATTTTTTTTGAGCTAGAACTGGTGGGTACAAGCAGGAACAATATAATGTATTCTATAGGTGCACTGCACATCCTGATTGTAAATAGAAGTTAAGGCTGGAAAACATTTCTGGGAAATAACTAATTTTACATAGGGGCAGAAGTTTGCAAATTGGATGAAAACTGTACTGCAGATGTCTGCAGTTCCCATTCTTCCTAACATATATAATGGAATGATACCATGTTTGTGCAAAAGTGCAAAAAAACCCAGGTCATAATTTACCTTCAAAATTGTTTAGCCATATCCAGGAAATATGTCTAGACATAGCTACAGTTAAATTATACAAAGAACGTATTTGAAAAAAAAAATTATGCAAGGAATATTAAAGATTTAAGTGTCTGAAAACCGGCCACACGGAGTTAGCTCTCTATCAAACCACCTCAAATAACTTAGTGGCAATAACCTAGTGACCACATTTCATGCCACGCATTTTGCATCCCAGAGAACGCAGAAAATTAATATGGGAAATGAACAAATGTTAAAAAATGGGAATATTATTATATTTAAAAAATAGTCCATAGTAGTACTAGCAGCCAGCTGCTAGCTCTCAAGCACTCTTTTTAGGTGAGGGGAAGAAAGTACATCTAAACCAAAAAAACCCCCCAACATTCCCCTCACTGAAAAGGGCTACTACTACACCTTGAAGAGAACTAGATTTCTGATCTTCTGCCAGAAGACAGGCCCACAAAACTGCATGGCTCTTTTTATCTATTACACAGGATTGCAGTTCCTGAGGGACTTTATTTGTCATGAAAAGACAGGAACAAATTACACTTGAATGCTACCAAATTAAAAGAACCCTACTCATTCTTTACCAGCGAGAGGACAAGTTGTTGCCTTAAGACACAAAAAACACTGGGGTTAAGGGAAAGCATTTTTCCTGGTTTCACAGGAGTGGCTTGTTTCTGAAAATTGCAGAGGGTTGCCTCTCAAAAATCAAGGAATTTAAAGACCCTAAACCTATGTAAATAACCCCCAAATCCTGCAAAGTACAGTATGCAAACAAGTAAAACATTTCTGTGTCTGGATAAGGACTCTGTGGATGCTCAGTAAAGGCGAGTGGGGCAAAACCTGATAAACTTAAAGATTACTCAAGTGTGTTGCAGTACGCCAGGTTTCAATAAGCAAATGCAGAGTAACATTTCACAGGATCCAGAGTATAATGCTTAGCTCAAGGAATATTTACTTATTGGAAACAAATGCAAAAGACTGTCGTGAAAACTATTTGTGCAAACTTAAAATGCAATGCAGAGTCTCATCTAAGAAAGATTCCAAATTCATAAACATGTCTCACTGGAGATATATTTTCATACGAATGAACTTTAGAAGAGAAGAAATAGGAGTATATCTGTCAGAGGTTCAGCTGGGTAGTTTTATGTGAGCCAGAATACACTTCCATAAATTTGCAAAGCTGGAATCAGGTCTGTTGCCCAATGGAAGCATTTAATTTTACATCTAAACAGAATTTCTTTAATGCGCTGTAACAAATGCAGTAGAGTTTTTACTTTTTGCTTGTGTTTTCTTACAAATCAGTAAGAAAGCGTGTCCAAAAAAAATGCAAGGCTTTTTTCCGTTGTTTTATGTGGAGGTCAGACTTTAGGCTCTGCTTCTTTCAATCTAGATGAATTTTATTTCTTGACTTCTTTCTGGTAGGCAAAGGTTCCTCAAGTCACCATTCACTCAAAGAACGTACAGTTTAAAAAGGTATTCAGTGGTGCTATACACTCTTGGGCTAATGACTCCCTCACTGCAACAGCACTTCTGCTACAAACAGCATCTGGAACAGCCTTAGTGCTACATCCTACAGACCAAGAACATGAGCTCTTTAGCATAAATTGTGTAAGAATCAAAATAAAATTACATCCTAAGTATGCTCCTGAAAAATGAGGGGGCAGGGGAAAAAAAACAAAGCACGAGAACAAGATAATTAAAAACTTGTTTACCAGCAGGCCTGCTATGTCCTAAGTCCAGAGCTACTGTGGGGTGTCATCTTACTGCTTAGCAAAGTGCCGTCAACAACATGCAGATGGAATTGGATTGCAAATCTATGTGACTTATTGTATATCTACAAGTCCTGTGGCTACATATGCTCCTCTGCTTAATTTATTTTTGCTATGCAAGTAAATCTTTAACTCCTCATGACAGTATAAAGAAAAAGAAAAGTCCAATAATTCCACAATAGAAGTTCCTACCCCAGCAGTGCCGGATTTACCGGCATTTTGATTTCTGAAAACCTCTTTTAACCACGGTGACCATCATAATCACAAGAGAGACCTGTTCAAGCAGAGGGAAGCCTACTTCAAAATTTTACTACATCATTTCTCCTGATATGGAATTGCAACTCTTTTTGAAACAATAAAAAAACAAAACATGATTTGATTTTTACCTTACTAATTATGCTCAGCAACACCATCTCACTAAGAAGCAACAAATTAATCTCAACTAAGAGAAACAAATTAGGGTTTTCTGCATTTGCTAGTAGAAATAATCCAAAAAATCCTTCATATCCACAGTTGAATTTGATCTCTGACAGATACAGAGGGGGGAAAAATAATAATTAAAAAAGAAGTATTAGGGGCTAGGCCTCATGATTCACGCAAAAACTGTGACTGAGAACAGCATTCATCCAAAGCTTCAACAAAAACTGTATTTGTTAACATTCCTCTAACATGAGACATAAAACACTCCAGAATTCATTCTGAAATAAAATAGGACTGTTAGATAAACCTACTTTAGGAACTGGATGAAGGCAGCTAGAGAGCACAGGCCCTCAAGCCAGACACATATGCTACGTTATTATTCTCACTCCACCCTCTCCTGCGTGCTCGCACAGAAAATGGAAAAATCCTGGGAAAGGTTTTTCCGACTCAAACACATGATCCTGGTTATCTTATGACAGATTAAGACAGAGAACAGCCCTCAGAAAGAAATAAATTTATACTTCATATCTATAGAAACATTTCCATGCGCTACTTGAGATAAGGAACAGGATAACATCACATTCAATCCCTTCCCACCCAATAAAACTCAGCAAAGAATTGAATTTATACCTTGTGTAGCAGTGTTCTCATCAAAGCTACACGCAGACACGTGATCCCTGACCAAAACAACATTTCAGTAATCACAGGAGCAAGACCTCACTCTGGAAAGAACTGCCGTGATGGCAGCTCTGAAGCAACTGAGCCTCTTGCTCGAGAACCCTGGATTTGTTCTAGATCTCTACCACCCACCACGTAGCACTTTCTTTTGAACACTGAGGATTGCTTTAATTTACCACATCAACAGAATTCCTTTCCGGAACTACTTTCCTAGTGACACCGTGAATAATCTCAGTTTTCCACTAGAATGCTAGGCTCCAGGAACGAGAAAAAAAAAAAAAAATCTAACTGTAATAATAAAATCCCCCCATATGCCTACATAAAATACCCTTGTTCCTTTATTTCTACCTGAATTTATGGAAACTTTTGGTTGGGTTTTTTTGGTGCAGACTTGACAAAGCATAGCACATCCAGTGCATTTAACGGATTTGTTTGGGGTTTTTTTTACTACTAATTAATAGCAACACCTGATAACTTTGCCACAAGGCAGTATGTACTACAAATAGCCAAGTGTGACTGCGTTTGTCAATGCAAATAAAGGTTTTATAACATGGAAGCCACACATACAGAGAATAATAAGTGGTGGGCCAATGGCTCCTAATTTCTTCTAAACTGGGGCCACTTCCTCCCTCCACCCCACTGCCAAACTGTTGGTTTGGCAAAGGGTGGTGAACACAGTCACAGGATGTTTCCAGCTGCTGGTGCCTACAAGTTGTTTCAGTGAAACAGAAAATAAGGTGTGCTGTGCCAGCTGACCAGCACCCATTGAAATGACAGCATAAAACCTTCTTAGGTATCCAAGAAAATTCCCATTCCTTTCGTATCTTTTCTTATGCTTAAACCAAATTAAATGTTGACTGCTGTCTTTACTCTTTGGAGGATTTTGATACTATGCTAGTAGCAGCACCCAGAGGGATCAGAATCAATCTTGAACTTGACCTTCCCGCATGTATTTGGCACTTCTTAATGTTTGAAAATATCTAGTGCTCCCTCCAAGGATTACTCTCCATAATTAAGTCTATGAAGGCAATCAGGTAAATCAAAGATGATTGTTTATAATTCACTGACTTTATCCTCCCAATCCTATTTCACAGTGTAGAAAAAAGTAGCTTAAAGGCAAGAAGGTTCCCAGTGGTGAGCAACCTCTCCAGAAAGAGGAGAGCAGGAGTGAGTGAGCAGCATCTTACTGTCAGGTTTGACACAAGTCTGTTTAACATCCTTTAAGCAAAAGATGGTGGTGTGACTCCCACGATGTTTTCACATTTGGAATCCAAAACCAGAGCAGATAATTTTGGATTACTCAGGCCTTCAGAACTCATAGAATGGGAAAGAGCATGACTGTAGAATGTGGTAGGGTAGAAGAAGAAGAAGAAGAATGAGGTAGAGCAACAGCCCTTTATTTAACAATTTCCATGCAGTATGCAGGGCCCTTTACTACAGAAAAATATAATTTCCCTTCCAAATACAGGTCTGCTGCACTTTTCCAAGATCTCCTTCCTAACACGCTGTCTTCTTGAGATCAAAGAAGTGTCCCTTGTTCCGATCAGTTTCTTCAATGGTACCTTGCTTCAATCTCCTTGCTCTGCTAAAGAACTGTAAAGTCAGGTGTCTAGAGTCCACTTCCCCAAAAGCCAATAAATGATACAGCCAGCCAGTGAAGACAACAAAGATTTTCATTTTCCCCAGTCCAAACCTTGAAGCTTTATGTGATCAGGAACCCCTTCAAACACCCAAGTAAAAAACTGCATTAAATAGTTTGCCTACCAGGGTCTCCATCATTCTGTCCAAGTGCAGAGAGACCAAACACAAGAGATAAAATAGATGTTGCTACGTGCTCCAGTTTGCAAGCGAACAGTATCATTTGAAACCACAGTTCAAATGAATTCTGATCAACTGAGGGGGTTCACCTGACTGAGCACCATGAAGATGTTCTAGATGAGCATCGCACTGACACTCACTACAAGCTGTAATGCTGGAGGCAGCTGGATGTTTTAAAATGTCAACTAGACACCACACTCGCATTAAAAAAGGAGGAGGAAGGGAGGGAAGGGGTTAAATATTGAAGTAGGAAAACTAAGTATGTGAGTGTCTTCTGTCATGCTGTCACCTCCCCCTCCATCCACCCACCTTATTCCTCACTCCCATGTTCAGTCTTCGACAGAATGCTTAAATGAAGAGAAGAGCATCAAGATCTTTCTTGTTGCAGTTTTTATGTTGCCAAATCCCTGCTTGCTTCTCTTACTTCTGAAACATTAATGATTATCTGCAAGAAGTATCTAGTGAGCCTACACTGGTAAACTGTAATTAGAAATCCCTACAAACTTTGAAAAACCATCGACCAACAAGTATCCCAGTGCACTCTCCAAACACAGAACCTTTATTCCAACAGGAACTTCCAGTAAAAAATGATGTGTGAACAGCAGACACTGATGTTCACACAAGCTTACAGCATACAACCCAGCAGGCGATTTTTCTGGTTTTTTTGGATTATGCCCTGGAGGTGCTGGCACAATGGAATTTCAATACCATAATTGCTTATTTCTCTGTGTGCCAGCCTCTGAAATAACAGGTAAAAAGAAAAAAAAATACACATAAAACAAACATTCTCCTTTTTAAAATTACAGGAATCACAAAATGAAATGTTTTTAATTCTCTAGTTCAAACGATGTAATTTATAACCATGACACAAATAGAGAAGAAGCACAAAAGAAGGGAAAATACAGAAATAACATAACGTTCCCAAGGTTCAGTTTACAAGGACCTCACACAAAGTTTTTTTTTTTGCAACTCTTACTAGAAACAGTATTATTTGCTAAAAATGCAGTAGCTGCCAAAAGCTATGATCCATCTAAAGCAAACATGTTTAAGATGGAAATAGAGTGTTAATGCTGAAGAAAGACAGAATTGAGTATACAAGTTTTCTTTTTAAAGTGTGGAAGCAACTGCACTACAGAGTTAAGTTTGTTTTGTTTTTCATCTTTCTGAGCAAAAATTGATTGCATTTGCAGATAAGCACCTAAATTAGAGAGAAGTGCATTAAGACAATAACAGAAGTAATCAAATTTCAAACTTTCTAATTAAACCTCTTTTTCCTGCAGAAGGTTATTGGGAATTCAACACTAGCCTTGGTTCACATGATAGAACAATGGGAAAATTTTCCGAATGGTTGAACACTAACCCTGACAAGTGTGGAGAGCCAACTACAATACATTATATGGTAGCATAACCTGCCACCCACGTTGCTGAGAGAACAGCTTTCAAACACATGCACCGAGCTGTAAAACCACAAAATCCCTTATTACACATTGTCCCTTACTTAAGGTGAAATACACCATTCCCCCCCTCCTCCTTTTACAAATCTTGGTGGTTTTTTTTAAACCTTCATCTCTGAAGTTTATTTAGCAGCTAACTAGACCGTTTTTCAGACTTTATTTTCCAAATGCCATTTTTCCTGTTTTGTTTTCTAACCAAAATAAAATCATGTTTTTATAGTACACAGTGAAGCCTGTTGTGTCTTTCACTGTTGCTTTTTTTTTAAATACTACTTCCACCTGTGTGACATTATCCAAACTTTTAAAAGGAAATGTCTGATATATGACTAATTCACTTGTGAAGACTTATTTCTGGAGTGAAATATTTTCCTTTTTTTAATGGGAAGATACATGACTCATCACTGGGTAAAGTAAAAAAATGGTTCCATCGTGCTTTTGATTGGAAGACCAGATATTCTGATATTTACTGTGATTCTTTTCCACTGTTATGCAATCCGAATACATTCAAAAAGATAAACTGCCACAGCCTGTGTGGTTATAGACACTGGCATTCATGGAAGTCAACCATTGCTGCAGAATGACAAACACACTCCACCCTCATTACAACATGCTGTGGTTACCAGCCAAACACCTTCGCCTTTTCTGAAAAGGCTACATTACAATAAAAGCAGACCAGCAAAACAAATCATACAGGGGGACCCGAGGGATGGTAAAAGTAGTAACAATTGGTAGAAAACATAGCTCTGAATATGGAAAGTGAACTACTTAATGATTTGAGGAATGCATACAGCCTCATGCTGCAAAAAGAGCCCACTGAAAACTGCTGGTACGTACCATTTCTCGGTTAATGATTCCCCCCCTCCTGCCCCCTCCCACTGCACATGTCTGCTGCCTGAATCATTGCATTCCAAGATAGTTAGAGGATATACACAGTTTCTTCAGGGGTTTTCAGTTGCAGCTTTGCTGGCAATGGGAATTTTATTTGCAAGTGTTTCTATTCTACTGACAAGGTCAATTAGTCCAACGAACTATTGGTTGTTCTGTCTGATAGCTCTGTGTATTTATTCAAGCAAGCACTTTTATAACCCACAATTGAATGCAGACAGTTACCCTTGTAAACACGACTGTCCACAGGGATTTTCACTACATTTTGAGCATGTAAAAGAAAAACATGCTTTTCTTCCCTCAGCCTGATAGCACATAAGTTTGATTACAACTTGGAAATTTCAGGGAGTGAAGGGCATGGGGGCTACTGTTTTAGATAGATATGATCTACTGTACATCAATATACATATTTGGACGAATTCCTAGGAGCTAAAGAACACAGACATTTGACTGATGTCTCTAAGAGCTCCAAAAATTTGGTAATGCTATCAAAGGGAGACAGATCAGCATCTCTGCTCTATCCAAGCATTAGAAAGAAAAAGCCATGGTTTAAAAGAAACAAAGCTATATGTAGCTCTAAGGGCTAAAGGTTACATAAAATGTTTTCACAAAAGCCAAAAGCACAATATGTGTGTATGCGCATGTGTGTGTCTGTGTAAATCAGGTGCAGAAGTTGGTAGAGTTAAAAATAAAATTAGGACAAAAACCCAAGACTATTTCACAGCTCTAGCTAGAATTTTTGTACATGAGCAGCACGGCCATGCCACTGGCAACATCTGCAGAGGAGAAAAGTGACAGACCCTACTGTCACAGAACTTTTATTAACACATACATGTGCTCCCTTCACCACACATGTACTCCCTTAATAAAAGCATCTTCTTGTGAAGAAAAGATTCTTCATTTTTACTAATTAGGAATGCTAAAGGGGTTAGTCTATTGGTACACTGATCTCCATTACTGAAGTCTTCCCTGGATAATTCTTTCAGAGATACAGAGAAGGTAAGAAACTATCAAGGAAAGCCAGCAGTTTTTCACAGCTCTATTCTACTGCTTTGGGTGTTCAAGAGATACTACAAAGACTGAAAAGATCTGGGAAGTCTGTAGTACAGGAGACAATCACAGAGAAAATCAATAAGGAAGTACGGATTCCGTTAAGCAATAGACTTGGTGAACAACACAGAACTACACACAGTATATTAAATCTCTAACATCTACCTAATCAATATTAAAGCACCACTAAAATCATACTTTTCTGAAAAATGTCACCAAGAAAAGCTGACTCAGTATAACACACTGATGAACAAATGGGAACAATAGGTTTTAAGGACTGTTCCTAATGGGAAGGAACTTTATACATGAGTGTTTATGGTGCTTTTTCTGGGGACTTTTTAAGTAAATGATACCAGTTCAAGACAAGCAATCCTACACAGAACTAATTCACTTGAACAAAAAATGTCAAAAAATGTCAGCTATAATCTGGTACCAAAATGAACAACACAACTGCAAGCTTCAGTCAGGTATAAACTGGACACAACTCAGTGTGGACTTCAACTTGGGATACTGGTTCAATAGCAGAGATAACCTGCATAGACTACAAACAACCCACTTCACTTTCCTACAAGATGACTAATATGATCACTATTCCAAAACAGTAGTATTATCCTACAAACTTCAAAAGAGTGCTAGAGAATATGCTCACCTAATATGCTCTATACCATTCTATAGCTGCTGTAAGGCCACAGGTCTATTCCTACTTTTTTTAAAAAATACTAATATAAAAAGTTCAAACATCTGACTCTTTCGCCCTCACACATAGGGCACTGTGTGCAACCTGCTCATGGT
The DNA here is from genome assembly GCA_013397725.1 of Rhagologus leucostigma. Taxonomy (NCBI): domain Eukaryota; kingdom Metazoa; phylum Chordata; class Aves; order Passeriformes; genus Rhagologus; species Rhagologus leucostigma. The sequence continues at coordinate 389,517 of VZTD01001759.1, forward strand.
CCAGCAGAGAAAAGACTGGAATTTGTTTACAGTATTGTAATTAGAATACAGTAGTGAAAGCTTGCATTAAAGCCAATGAAAGATTCCCCCATAATTTTGGAGGACAGTTTACCTGCATTGATAACATACAGTTTTAAAAATCTGAATTTTTAAGCCACTGGTACCAGAAAGATTTTTAGATAACTAAAATATTTAACAAACAAGGATTTTGGGGAAGTCTCTTCAAATCCTCCTACTAAAACTTCATGCATAGAAAAGAGATGAAACAATGTCATCAAACACTTGCTGTACGAAGAGAAGGTGGCGGTGTGACCTAATTGTGGCCTTCCAACACCTAAGGGAGTCTACAAGAAAGAGGAAGACATTTTACAACAGCATGTAGTGATAGGACAAGGGGGAACGGCTGTAAACTGAAGTTTACATTAGATAATAGGAAGAAATTCTTTACTATGAGGGTGCTGACTTTCCAATTTCTTTTCCACGGTGCAACTTAAATGAATAACCATGAAGATGGTTGTAACTGCAGGAGAGGCTTTCACACATATGTAACACTCAGTGCTTCAATCAGTTCCTAGGCTCTCTGTACTTGAGTTCCCTTGAGAAAAGCTCTGTACTTCATCAACTTGCTGCCTTCCACAGAAGCTGTTGCCACATTGTTTCACATGGCTTTTCCTCTGCTTCAGAAAGTAAAGTCAGACTGACAGTATTAAAAATACAGGGCCTCTTTAAGGTACCCTTGCCTAATTGAGCCCTTCTGTGGCAAGAAAAGGTTCCTTCATAGATTTGTTTCTGAACGCTCACATACAAAAGAAAAAATATCTTTTACATGCAACACATACCACAGCATAAAAACCATGTTTAGTCTTCCTCTACAGAAGAGATGCTTATTTCTCTTAAAATACCATTTCATAGTAAGGTAAGATAAAAATGCTTAACAATTTTACAGTGTGTGGGCCGAAATAATCTTCCACTATTCTACTAGCTCTAATGTGGACTTCCCTATTTGTATACACACACCTCATATGCATAAAAGGCTATTTCAATAACTGCATTTCTCATGACTGCACAGTAAGCTCTGCTCTAATGTATTACCATTCCACAGTATAAAAGGGCAGGAAAAACGTAATCCTGTTCACAATTTCCACAGTTTGAAGCATGTATTAGTTATTTCCATAAGCATATGAATGATGAAAAGGTCATATCACCTACAGTGATGATGATATTGGCAGAGAACAGTGATGTTACGTCATCTAATTTGCCTTCTTTTCATAAAGATGAGTTCATGTGAACATCTCAGTTGGAGATTCGCAAAATATCCTCTGCTGCAAGGTGGAAATATGTACGGAGTACAAACTGCATCAAATGGAAATAACCCTGCTTCCAAAATTTGATTCCTACCCTCGACATCAATCACAAGGCTTAATAACTAACCAATACCAGTGGAGCATTCTACTCTCCTGCTTTGCAGATTTCCAATTCCAGTGCATTTTAGATGTAAGGAACAGGTTCTCTGTGCATCCAGATGAAACAAATCCATACTCAGCCAGCATTAACAAGAAGATAACAATCAAAAGGAACAACTCGTGTGATGATTGTGTCTATGGAGTATCCTAGAGACAGACAGGAAAGACTTCAGATTGAAATTGTATAAAACTAAAGTTTACTCAGTCTTTTCTTAGCATCAAGAGTAGTTTGCAGAAAGCAGACTGTTTTTAATTGACATTCTTAACCCAAGGAATAATTAGGGGTCAGAAATGCCTCTTTTCTTGAATGGAAGAAAGAACAGAGAGGAATGGTTTCTAACCTAAAGCCTAGCCAGGATTCTAAAGGAGTAACAACTCAGTACTCCACCTTCAGTGGCAAGCAGTTTAAAATGCACCTTAGAGATGTTTGATTAGAGACTCACAAGAATACATTTTCTTGATTGAGTACCTTGCAAAAGCCTTATGACAAACTAGCATGTCCTCGCTCCTCAGGATCTAAGTTTACTCCACGTACAGGAAACAGGTGAAGATTGCTCACTGCTGGATTTCAGAAAACATCTGGCTAAGTCCAACCTCTTCACTACAGTCATTGGACACTGCAGGAGTAAAGGCATTACAGTAGGGTCACTCTTCCTTAACTATCTCTTGGAAAAGCTCCCCAGCTTGGGCATTCCTCCAGTTGGTAATTCCTCTCTCTAGTGCAGAATCTCTTTCGTGAAGAAGAAGCCCTGTCCGTGGTGCTCAGTCACAACCCCACACCACCAGGGAGGCTGCTGCACTTGCACCTGGTTACAGAATACTAGGCAAGGGCAAAAGGGACAGAAAACAAACTGAAAACAAACCGGACAGCAATCCAAATGAAGAGCAAAGAAACAAAAAGTCCCAACAAAAACCTAAAAGAAAGACCTCTCACTGTTGCCATCAAAGGTGCGTTAAGATTACAGGGCTTTCACCTGAGTCTACATCATAGGCTGACAGCAGAAACCACTGTAACTACGAGGTGTATTTGTGTGTGTGTGTGTGTGTGTGTATATTTATATATTATATATGGATAGAGACTATACCCTGAAATATTACCTGCACTTAGCATCAAAACACTTCATCTTCTTACAGAAAGATGAACTGCTGAAGATCTAAATGTCTCAGAGAAGTACAAACGCAATAAGCAGGTGAGCATCACTTGAAGAGACCAGAGATCTCTCACAGACAATACTTCACTCATATCCTTTGCAGTGGGTTATTTTCGTATCATGAAAAAGTGGAATAACTTAAAACATATCCTGAGGAGTCTGGATGCTGTTCCAAAAACGCCTCTACAGACTATCTTGCCCATCCAGACTGTTTGTACCATCATGTGGGAAAACTCTATGATTGGAAATGAGAAAACATTTGCTCTCCAAGCTTGACAGCTGTGACACAAAGGCACTTAAGTCATAGGAGAAGGCTGACTGCACACACCTTAACTGCAGTGAGCAAGGGAATAGTCCTGCCAGATTGTGATGGCTGTTCTCACCCTTACAATGGCGTACAAACAAGGCAGAAGAATTATTCAGAAAATAATTTCATCTTAGGTTCCGAAAAAGACATGCCTACACACAAGAATACAAACTAAAGCTAATCTTATATTTGTGACAAAATTTAGCCTAACAGCATATTGCATTGTGTTGAAAATTAGACCATTAGGAAAGAAAACACATTCATTAGACACTATGAGTTGGGCAAGCATCCATGGAAAAATATAAAATGCTTTAGCCTGATTTTCCACCCAGTTAATCAGTACTGAAGCCAATGGAATCATTGTATAATTAAGCAGATTTCTGTAAAGAGCTCATAACATTTCACACTGCTTTAATAACCTCTCCATGTGTCAGAGAAGCTGAAGAAAGGAGAAAGTTTCAGGACCGAAGGAAAATTTAAGAAACAGTATCAAGCAGTTTAGGAAATATGAAAATTGATAGCAACATGTAACATCATGGTGATGACAGTCACAAGCATTTTACAGCATCAAAGTATTGTATCTCATTAACAAGAAGTGTGACTGTATTTTCTCCTAAGTTTGGAAGTAAAAAAAGCACATGAGCATGTGGTATGCATAAGAATTAGTGTCATGCACCATATTATAGTCACATTCACATACTATAAAAAATACTAGTAACTTGTTTCGTTTAGAAGTACCATTTTTAACTACATAAATTATGCATAGAATCCCGTGTTTAACAAGAAAAGAGCTAAAGAAATACTGCCTGAGATGCTGGAGAAAACTAATACACTTGTTATACATTTTATTGCTTTATAGATCTTCAATATGTTAATAATACACACACCCTCAAGAGTGGGAGTCTACCACTGTATGAGAAAATTAGGCAGCTATATGTATAGTGAGGTACTAAGCATGATTACAAAAAGGATAATAGTCACTTAGTTATTGAAAGAGCAGATAAAAGTGCAAAAATCGAAGTGATCATTAAGGACAACAATGACATCTAGTGGACACTCGGGAAACTGACACGCAGCCTAGCAGGGAAAAGATCCAGCTGCCGTTCTTCATAGACTGTGCAATTCCCAAATTTCTACGGTACAATTAGGAAGGTTGAAAGGCAGAATGTGCAGCTGATGAAAGTCAAAATAATGTGGTGATTCATTTCTTCCAAAAGAATATTTAATTCATTAAATTAAAGAAAAATAAAACACGTCACGACCCTTCCATTTAAAATTTAGGATGAAAGTATAGGTCAAAACATCTATGTCGAGAGAACATCACAAATCATTAAAAGGATGTTGATAGATACATTATGCTAACAGACATCTCTACTACACTTTTTTTTACTCCCACAGCATCTACAACCTTCTACTTACAACTTGCTGTTGGGACTTTGAATGGTTGGGACAGAAAACCAAAGTGAAAACCATAAAAATCCCAGAAGTAAAAATTCAAGCCACCATTTAGCACCACCCTTTTGTCATCATCCCAATCCTTCTGTTATTGTAATACCTGCCATATAAGGCTGGTAAGTTAAACATTCCCAAAATACCAGCTGGTAACTGCTGAGCTCCAGAGAAGAGGAATTTGAAACATGAGGCTACCCTGACTCAGAACAAGCAAAATACCTGCTTATGAGTAACCTAATTAGTTTCCAAGGTGGACTTCTACCAAGACCATAGATAATTTCAAATCTGCTTTTACTGTTTACCAAAAGGTAAGCAAAACTAAGCACTTAAAGCAACTCAAATGTTATCACAGTTCTGTCTAGAAGCATCACCTTAAAAAATACTGGATTTGATTATTTTATAAATAAAAACACTAACAAAACACTACAACTCTGTCTTATTCAAAGTCTTAAGCATATCTGCAGAACCGAAAATTGGATTTTGCTTCATATTGTTAAAAAACTGCATCCCATCCAAAATTTTTACATCTCAGTGACTGCCCAGTATTAAAAAGAAAAAGATTAGAAACTATACTCAAAAGTAAAACTTAATTTATGAACATATTCAATTATAATGATGTTTGGTAAAAGAGCCTGATAAAAAAAAACAGAAACCAGTCTACTAAATTTACAAGACAAAAACTAAAAGCAGACATCAAATAAACCCAGCCATTTTCCCCCTTCAAGCATAATGCCACATTTTACCTCCAAAAACCACTTTATTACATCAGATGTCCTAACAAGAGAGAACTGCCTTAAGACAGAAAGCAAAGCATCATTGACCTACCCGGATTTCCTGGAGATTATGAAAATTATTTCCTACTCTGACAGAGATTTTGCTTGGAGTGTAACTTTCATCAGATTTGTAGTCTGCATAAATACATAAGGTCTTCACTGTTGTTTTTCTTCTGCAAGAAGCACAACAAGCTATGTAAACATCATAAAGAAAAATATTCAGGATGAGTTTGTTGCTAGCTTGCAATAACAAAGGATTTAAATGAAAATGAATATAAGCGTGCCTAGTGATCCCTAAGAAACTTGCTGTTAAAGAACTAGGTGATTTTCCACATTACATTATGCACACAGTTGATTTTCACCATTCTCCTTTGCCTGCCTTCAGAAATGTCAGTATACCAAGAAACAGATGCCAAATAAGCACTTGTACGTAACAAAGCTTAAGTTTAGCTTTTCAAATATTGGCTCTCTTATTAGACCAAGGCCTTCTCAAGAAAGTAAACAAAAAAAGCTGACAAACATCTCATCTCAAGTTTGGTTAAAGAAAAAGTACTGAAAGCATCCTACACAGGACAGAATAAAAAGAAGTTTTCTCCAACTCAGCTGTCAGGTTATACAGGACTACTTTAACAGCAGTCATCTACCCTCCAAATGACACTCAAAGGCACAAAATCAGGACATAAGTCACCTTACATGAGTAAATGCGATGCTGTCACAACTGACATACCATTAAACATTCCTTTTTGTTGCTTACTTAGGCATTTAATGATCATAACATTTGAAAATCTCATTTTTATAAATGCTGACTTCTTACCAGTTGGGTAACAGAACTAACCCAGGAGTTCTTGCACTTCCAGAATTCCTGTCTTGGTGAACAGTAATCGATACAAAGTTACACAAAGCACCCTGACCCATAGGGAGTATATTTTAATACCTAAATTGGATGTTCACCAAATGAGGCTGTGATCCATCTGACTGCCAGTAAGTTTCTAGATTATCATCTCGCAACTGATCCACTCCAAACCCTAAGAAAAAGAAAATGCGATAATCTTGAATATTCCATTTCTGTGATGCAAATGCAGCTTTTCTTCAACTGTTACAAATTAGTATCTCCCAAGTTATAACATATTAGGAAATATTTCTACACATCCAAGTTGCACCTATGCTTTTCTGACACAAAACTGAAATAGGGGATTCTGCAAAAGCTCAATACTGTTGAGGTCTGTAGGGTCTGAAACCATGTCAACATTTCCTGGAATTTCAAGTGATTAAGTAGTAACTCATATTGATTGCCAGAACAATTAACGTTTAGACTTCTCCACCTGTTCTGTAACTTAACTGCTGAACTAAAGAAAAATTATTAGCAGAGACCATTCATTTATTATAAAATCTTAGCCAAATGTGACGTTTCCTTTTCAAGTAGCCTCCTGAAATACTGTTTTTTCAAGTTACTAGCTAGAACGAGCAGTAGGTAGCAAAAACAGTACTCCTAAAAGTTAATGCCATCACATTTAAAGAAACAGCTCCAAATCTGTATTTTCCACTGCCCCATTATCCATCCTTTTATTAATCACATCCTTTTATTGATTGTCCACACTACTTGCAGTTCTAATACAGGAGTGGAAAATTCCTTCAGCCTGTTTAAGCAACAAAACCATATGGTATTTTTCTACAATATCCCAGGATATCAGACCAAAGTCATTCAGCCTGGGCATGATATTGTGACATAAAGGGATCATTGACCCTAGGCTGCAGCAAGTCAGCAGATCAATTCCCAACAGATATTTCTGCAATAGCAACTCAACCACCCCAAAGGGAAAGAACACAGATTTTCAGGTATTTTGAGCAGGTATCACTAACTACACCTCAGGACCACGGGTTCATTTTACTTGCAGGGTTTTAGGGCCACCCTGTAATGGCTAAGCCCACACAAAGTTCAGGCAGAACATCCAGGTCACCCAGCTGTGTGGTCATCCTTAGTTAAAAATGGAAGACAGACAGACAAAACGCCAAGGCATAAAAACAAATTTTACAGAGTGCTGGGTGTGATTCTGCTCACATGGTTTAGTTTGTTCACTACACAAAGAAAAAAAAATTAATATAAAATAGGTAAGAGTTCTGTTTAGTTCACATGAGATAGCTCCTCATAGTAGGATTTCTGATACAGTTACAGCTTTCATACTGTATCACACATGGAGAAGGCCAAAATTATTTGTAGTAATTAAGAGTCTAAACTACAGCAGTTTTACTGCTGTGGATGTCTTCCTCCCAAAACAGAGATGTACATTCAACTTTTTACATCATTGTTGTGATTTTACCTGGCTTACAGGATGAAAGAGACCAAACTGCTTGGGAGCCTATTTCTCTAACAGTACCAGTCCTCTCTAACTGCTTTGGATCAGCACCAGGTGGGGTCTTGTTTGGGGTAGTCATTTCTAGTGAGAGAAAACAAGTGAGTTAGTTGACATATTTTTAGCTTGACGGGAAAATTAAAGGATTTTGTTTGTTTACATAGTTTAATTCTTTGGCCTCACACTTTTATAACAGTCTACAGAATATGTGGTTTATACACATACACATATAAGCATACATTTTTGCATGTCTGTAGAACCTTTTATTTATATATATAAAGTCGTATGTATAAATATATAGAATATATATGTGTAATATATCTAAGAAGTTCCACATACATGTAAATTTTGTGTCCTTAAGAATTCAATTTATACTTGGAACACTCGTAAGACATATTTTACTTCTATCATTCTAATTTATGCACACAGAGTTAGCCGGGGTTTCAGAATCTGGGTTTCACAGTTCTGTTTGTTTTTTAAGAAATTAAAAATGTTGATTTAAAGGCTAGCAATACAACTTTATTCTCTCCCCCAGTTACACTTAAAAGCTCTCTTAATCTGCAAATTCAGAAACTAGAGCAAGAGATACTTCTCCCTAAAATAGGAAATGGGAGTTTAAACAAATTGTATAATTTGTAGCAATTGTTTATAGCTACATTTATTCATTGACCATTTCCGTAACTTTACAACTTCATCTGGAACCAGTAACTCGTGACTTGCATTGTTCCAGTAATCACACTCAGTCTCAACACCCAGACTATCACCACATATACAACAACTTCATTAAGTTGGGTTTTGTACAGTACAAAGTACATTACTACTTCCTAGAAAGTAGCTTAAAATACTAAAAAAAAAAAAACAAAACATTCCAAAGAAACATAAGTTCCATGAAAAGAACAACGTCAAAGCTTAAAATTAAACCTAGAGCACTAAAGAGTCAGGGAATTAGAGCTGACCTCTCATCCTTTGCTTACATGTACGACATCATGTCCTGCTCTGCTAGTCTCAGAGAAAGTCTTCCAGTGCCTCTCCCAGAGGGCAAATAAGGGACTGAGTTAGGCTGATCGGTACCCACGGGATCCAGGCCTTACCCACCACAGAACTGACACAAGGCAGAGACAACATTTTCTGTGTACCAATGACTCTGCAGCTAAATACTCTTTGTGGGACACAGGAAATCTGCATTCTGTAGTGCACCAAACACTTTCTACTGTCCTCTGGGTACTTTTTTTTATTCTGCAAACATAAGACTTAACACAGATATTTCACCTGCTTTCTCATATACAAGACTGCAGTCCTAACTACCATAAACAAAAGCTGAAGAAATAATTGCACATGTAGAAAAATCTAAATACTGACAACAGCGAGCGTCACAAAACAAAAGGCTGCAGACAAAACCCTTGTTCAAACACAGTCCTCTCAGAAGAGAAGTTGGACACTACACAGCTAATCCTACAGATATCACATATATATTCACAGATATATTAATGCTAATGCCCTCTAAATATAAAAAAAAAACTTAGAAAAAAATTACAAAACATTTACTTCACAGCTACTTGAAAAACAAACATTTTTCAGAGAATGGTTTGGACTGGTGGAAGGGACCTTCAAAAATCATCTAGTCCAACCTCCATGCCGCACCAAAATTCAAAGTATGTTTATTAAGCATTGGGGAGACTATTTTCCCGCATTTGTGAATTCTAAAGCTCAAATTACTAGCCCAAACTCCGCGCAGTTTTTTTTTTCGCTTTTGTGACAACAAACTAAGAGAGGTTGAGTAGCATTCATTTTAATTCTCAGATTTATATAGACACCAAAAATACTATTCTTCTGATCTCTCAAAATACACATAGAAAATTCAACCTCACAAAGTAAACCTAAATTGTTCACTTGTAATTCAAGTGATCACATCTCAAAAACATCATAGCAAACATCTTTTGAATATTATCACCAGCAAGTCTTGACACTCTCTTGACTCCAAGAGGAAAATGAATGAAAAACTCCAAATCCCACCCTTAAGATGCAAGGAGTATCCCATCAAAACCCGCCAAAGGTAAATCACAGAAATTACACTGTTCACTCAGATTACATCACAAAGTTGATTACACATACTTTTAGAAAAAATTACTGGAATTTTTAAAGTATGCAGAATCTCTTACGACAATGATGTTGAGAATTCTTACAAGCTTCAGCACACACAGCAAAGTTCTAAATAACTTAATAATGCAAGACTTGTATTGCACTGGTTCTCAAAAGTTTGAGGCATTACATTTTGGGGGTCTGAAACATACAGCAAGAAACACCGTTCAAGTTTCCTGCTGTTTTAAACTAAGCTTGTTTCTTTCTGTCTAACAGGCAAAGCTACTCAAACCCCAAAATTTCAACTCCAAACCACTGCTGGCAAATAAATCAGCCACATATTGTGTACTACTGACGAGAAAGACTGAAAATTTTCAATGGCTGAACTACATGAACCAGATTTTCATGACAGAACTCCTGCTCAAGAACAATACATTCTGGATAGCTTTGCTGAAGCTCCCAAATTCTCTCAGAACTTTAAAACCTGAAAGCTGGTAAAAGTACTAAGGAAAAACAGTGCAGCAACAGGCCAGCTCACTCAAGTAACACTTCTGGACACTTTACTAGCAGAAGTAAAAGTACCTCATTTTAAACGAGACACAAATACTTAGCTCTGAAAGGAATTTCAGTCACCTAATAAAATTTTTCTTTGCTTTTTCAGGCTGTGTAAAAATAACTAATTTTTCTAGAAGCCCTTCTCCTTGACATGTGCTGAAAAATGGAAAGACACCCTGTGTCTTTAGAAGCATTGGATGGAAACATCTCTGATTTTCCAATTCAGTTATTCCGAAAGATCATTAACAGGCTGCTGTTTCCTTATTAACAGCATGAATATATGAACGTCTTAATGACATGATCAAGGCCACACTTTTATTTTGCCATTTTCCACTGTGTGGTTTGCACATCCTTTGATCAAAACAAAGCAGCAGCTTTTTTCCCCCCTCCTTGAACTCTTTACCTCTTATCTTCCTCAGAGAAGTTTGCTCTTTTCCATAAAGCATCCCATCTCTGGGAAGTAACAGCCAACTGAAGATGTTTTAGCAAGTACAGTTTATGAACAGAGTGAAATGGATTTAAATGGTTGGACAGCCTGCCTTTCCCAACCAAAGCAGCCAGGTTGTTCTCAGTGTATCAGCAGGAGACGCCTTTAAAAGGTGCACACCTGGAAGCAAAACCTTCTGTAAGCGCACAACACACTCAAGAGGAGACACTGAAGGATACATCGTGGGCCTTTCCTACTAAAGCTCCATAAAAATCCAGGCTTAAGGAAACTTGCAGATTCCAAAGCAGTTTTCCCCTACTAAAACTTCTAATTTCCCCTATTAAAACTTCTAATTGTTGTATGCACAGAGCTGTTTAAACACACACCTGCAAAGGCCTTTGAGAGACCAGACTGTGCCCAAGAGATGTCTGTCCAGACACTTACTTCTCCAGTAAGAGATTTGTGGACAGCCAGCTTCAGGTTTCATCAACCTAAAAGCTAAATGTTTTCCTTTAGCATCCAAATCAAGTATCACCTTCTGAAAACAAGCGTCTCTTGCTCTACAGAGAACTCAAAGACTTGTTAATCACTGGCTTTTACGTAGCAACCCTTTTATTGATGTGAGGGCACTCATCAAATTTGCTCTTAGTTTCTTCCTTTCTAGAGTGTCTTTCAAGCTCCCCTCATAAGGTTTTATAAACCCAATATTCTTGCAGAGTGTAGGTATCCAGTACTATTGTTTAAAAAAATAACCAGACCATTTAAGCTAAGGCTCTTCTTCAGCAGAGTAATCACTTCCCTTGTCTTTATTTTCACTCACACTTGTTAACGTGACAAAGCAACACCTGGCTAGGAGAAAGAAAATAATTCTCAATTAATACTTGTTTTACTATGCACTACAGTGCTCAAATGCAGTACAAACGCCCAGTATTTTTTGGGATACTGTTTGCTGTTCACTGACACTCTTTCCACTAATCAGACCCTTGATTTTTTTATTCCTGTGTTCTCTTCCTCCCTCAGTTCTTGCTAACTAAGTTACACTGATTTCCAACCTGCTACCAATCCTCTCAAGAGATGGTTTTTAATTCCAACCCTTAGCTGTACAGTGCTTGCAATCCTTCCAATTTTGTGTTCAACATTACAGGAAACAGTGAAAATACACTCAAAACTGAACTCTCCAGGAGCATGTTTCATGACACCCCTGTTTAAAAGTGAGTTATTTACAAGTCAGCTTCAAAAGCTCTTTAAAAAAGATCTTTAAAAAGATTTATTTTTAGAGCACATTTCAGCAGCTTGAACAATGGCAGAAATCCTGTAAAACTCAAGACACACTCCTCATATTCCTTCCTTATTAAGTGCATTGGCTACTGTAAAAAAAAGTTTGATCTAGACTACTCTTAACAAACCACACTAGAATATTTCCTGTGTGCACACTGATTTTAATTGTTCTCTACTTACTGACAGATTCCCTTCCCAAACCACCTCCTCAGAATCCTTCAGGGGCTCAGAGCTCATTTGGCTTTCTCTTTTTCTTTTTTTTTTTTTAAGAAGTATTACTCTGACTGCATTCAAACCATACAATTTTATTCAGTTTTAGCAAATATCTGACTACAGCCTTTCCAGGAAAACTGAACAAAGGCTGCACTGACTACCTCAGCATTTTTGCAATATCCATAAGACTGTTTTTCCTGTTCTTAACAGAAGGGAATTTCATACCTCAGATTCCCTGATTTTCTTAACTGCACTACCCATTTTACCTCACAAGCTCTTGTCCCTGCTCTCATTTTCTTTGGCTGGACCCTTGCTGGTCTAAGGCCTTTAGAGATCTCAAGATATATCCAAAAACCAGACTCTCACTACGCTTCCTATTTTTTACTGAGATGGAAGATTAAACATTAAACATTCAAATTAGTAATGTTTAATTAATATATAATAATGATACTAAGTGTTCAGCAGCACCCTACTTCAATTAGCTCACCTGTACATTTGGTCCCTCAGATTATTCTCTCAATACAACTTTAATAAACTTAATATTTTTACCCTGCCTCCAGTGCATTGCTTTAAGCCTAGTAGTGAAAATTAGTAGTCTTTCACTGTCACAAATATATTTCACTAAAGGCAAAGATAATTAAGAGAATTATATTAGCAATTTTCTACATGAATTCTTAATCAATCTAAAAAATTGCCTCTTTGAAAATATATGTTTGTGAAAGCCCAGACTTCCAAAGCTACCTGGTAAGGCTACCAGCTGTTCCTTAAAGGAGGAAAGCACATCTTTACAAGGAGTGTAAGGTGTAAATATTAGGTGGAAGCTGTCGTGAAAACCCAGAGCAAGCAGAGGATGAAGCCGCTTTGAAAAACCAACTGGTAGCCGACCCCCCACGACTTGTTTGCAGGGCTTTCAATTAATATTAATATTAATTATATTAATTATAAGAATTATAAACAAATATAATGA
>VZTD01001759.1:403906-451532 GCA_013397725.1 Rhagologus leucostigma
GAGCGCTGTCCCTGCTGCTGCTGCTCCCGGCCGCGGGAATGGCTTCCCTGTGGATGCAGCGCGGGATCCTCGCCTGCTGGCGGTGGTGGCGGTGGCCTGGCTCTGGGAAAGGGAACGCCGGCATTTTGCTCCTGTGAAAATGGGGAACTTCCTCCTCGAGGTGGGGGTGGGGGGAAAGCCGTATTTTGCCTTCTTTTGGGAGAAGCTGATATCCACGTGGGTGCTTGTAGGGCGGCGAGGAGATCAAGCCTTCTTGCAGGTGCGATAAGATAGTAGGGTAAGGCCGTTTTCTACGAGGTATGTGTAAAAACAAAAGAAGTCGGCAGGGCTTTTCTCAAGGACCATGGTGGTGTTTCCTCCCTGGAATGCACTTGGATGTTTCACCTGCAAGTTCCCGTGACAGCTTTCACGCCCTAATTTAAGTTTCCCTGCTGCGGTTCCTTCCCTAAACTGCAGTCCTAAACCAGTGGTCGTGAAATGCTTTCATTAGTTTTATTAGATTGCTAATTTATGGGTTCATTCTCACGCATTTCACTTCATGTTAAGAGGAAATGTTAAAGATTGAGTGATAATTAATACTGCTCAGCACAAGCTAAACACACCCACTCGTTGTGCAGCGTCAGTATATTTGACCATATTGCTTTCATGTTAACATCATATTTTCTTATTCATGTCGTATCTTATGAGTAACATAATGATTTAATACAGTAGGGAAATTTGGGCATGTCTAAACTTCTTTTTTTATATTGCCTTAGTTTCTAAAACAAATGTCAAAACCTTAAGCATACACTAGTTCTTAATTCTTGGTAGATTTTGTTTGTTCTTGTATCATTTACTGTTGTTTCTGCTTTGAAACTTACAGATGTAGTGATCTCCCATATGCAGTTTGAAAATCTGTTTTATCTTTCATTTAAATTTTCTTTGGGTATTCTAGTTCTTAACTTTCTTATTATGATAGACTGTATGTAGTCAGGCCATCAGCAGTGGAATTAAGAGGCAATTCTTGAGCTTGTTTTCAATGGCAGCTGGAAATGCTGCTCATCCTCACTTTTTTCCACAGCATTTCTCTCTGAGGTCTGATGCAATGTAATTTTATAAAATGTTCACTGTTTTTGTGCAAAGCACTGAAGTGTGGCAAAATTCTGAACCCAGACCTTGCCTTCACATCTTCCGTTGAATAGTCTCTGGTTCTGTTTCAGTCTTCGTTTACTTTTAATGTTTTAATTTTTCTTTGTTTAAGTCTGAATAATTCAGTGCAATTTCAAATCCTTCTCAGTCATAATTGCCTTGACTTAGTGAATTCTAATTTAACTCTAATGCCTGTGAAAGAAATAAATATTATTAATGCAAGCACATTGCACTTGTTCTACAGGTCGTACATGGCTGTTGCCTTCTGTGACAGATAGCAAGGTCTGCATATGCTTTTTTTTCTTTTTTTTTTTGTAATCTGGTGTGTCAGAGTACGCAGCAGCTGTGTCAGACAGCCTAAGAATGCTGGCTTAGAATGCTTGTGATAACATGTTTTGTGTCTTATTTTTAAACATGCTTGATTTTTTTGTATAAAATGACATAATTGAACATAATATACAGCTTTTGGCTTCAATAAATGATGCTGCCAAGGTTTTTAGAACATCTTTTTTCTCTATCCAGAAGTTTTTAGTCATTCTCTCATTCTTTCACCTGTGTTGTCAGTCCTTTCTGGGAAGATTTTCTGGTGCCACTCTATCATCATTCACTAATTCAAACCAACTCTTTACTTGAGTAGTTAGTACTAAATTAATATTTTCATACTCTCTTGTTTATTCTGTTCTTGAAATGGAAAGGAGGAGCACAGTCATGAAGTCAAATGCTTTGAGTACCAGTTTCTCCTGCCCCTAAACTGCTGACTGCACTGCACAGTTACAGGTGTGCTGTTCTGTAACATTGCTAATCTGTGTTCAGTGTCCTGAGAGTTCTGCTTCTGCTCCTTGGAATCAGACCATCCTATTCCATATGTTAATTTAAATGCCACTCAGCTAACTGGATGTGAATATGTAACTTGAGTTCAGTCTGGTTTTGGACAGTTTGTTTATTTGTTTCTGAGTTCTAAGTAGAAATTACTATTTTCTCTTGTGGACAGTTGTCATTTTAAACATCAGCACAGTCCTGGAAATACTGCAGAAGTTACAGGGGTAACAAATACTTTTTTTCTGAAAATGGTTAAGACCACTAGAGAGTTTTGGATAAACTGACACCTCTGTCGTGTAGATGGGAGCAAAGTGGGAGGAGTGTATGTCTCCATGCTGCTTCGTTGCTTCTATTCCCCCCACCGAGTACTCTAATAAATGCTTAGTGTGCATACTTAATTCTGTGACCACTTCAAAACTATTCACCACAGATGGGCATTTTCCCATGTAAGTTAGAATTAGAAAAAAACCCAAACTTGGGCTGTTGCATTGCTTACCGACCACAGTCTGTTTCAGCAGTGAGTGTAAACTTCAGTCTGATTATCCCGCCAAGACTGTGGAAAGCTTGCTGAGAAAGTTGGCAAGAATTGCTTGTGTCAAGCCATGTTTGCCTTGGTGTTTGAGAGCAGCTCCCTCCCACTCCTCTGCTTTGCAGCTTCAGGCTAAACCCCAGCTGGAAGCGGGGGTGGCTCAGGGGAGATGTCTGGGCTGCTCTCGGCACTGCTCAGCAGGAACCTCGAGCAGGGTTGGGGGGCTGGCGAGGGCAGCCTGCTGAGCCACGGCAGGTTTGTCTTCTGGAGCTCGCCTGTGGGACCCACAGAACTGGTTCACTGCTGCTTAGAGCTCAGGTGGAAGATCCACAGTGGTCTGTCTGTCTGTCTGCTCAGGCCTCGGAGAAAGGGCTGACCCAGGTTAGGCACTTCCCGTGGGAAAACAGAGGCAGTGATTCACCCCCAGATACTCTTTGCACTGTAAACTGCAGGATTTTAATGAAAAGCACTGGGATGTCTTCCCAAAGAATGTATCTTTATTTGAAGTAATGACAATAACTGGTATCTGTCCCCAAGAAAATAACCCTGACTCAGACAGCTTTTTAGTCCTTAAAAATAAGGCTTTCAGTTTCTTGTTTTCTCATGTATTAAAGTGAGAACTGCAGACTCCTTATTCCATGCCTATTGGCCTGGCCTACGGATATAATTTCAGTGTTCAGCCCTACTTTGTCTGTCTGGTCTGACAATACAGAACTGTTAAATCACTTTTAATTTTGTTTTTTAATATTCAGTCATTTGTTTGAAAACATCAGCTGTGTTAATAGGACTTTCTGGCTTAGGAAATTTAAAATAGTAAAGAAAAAAATGAAATACAAGTAGAAACGAGCACAATGAGGTTGGCAGTGTGACTAATAGTTACATTCATTTATAGCTGATAAACAATATCTTTTGACATTAGTTTTAAAATACTTTGGAAATTGAATAAAGGAATAAGACTACCACTTCTAAAAGGAACCACTTAAAGTATTCGTAACTATGGTAGTAATGGATTTAAGGATACAATAACATCTGCTTTTCTGACCTTTGCTGACTGTTAGATGTCCATCTTCCTTCCATTCATATTGCAGTAGTATCTGGAGGATTCCTTCCAGCTGAAGTTCATGGAAGGGTAGAGTTTAACATGATAAATGTGCCATACACCTATTTTACTCTTGCTTCCTTCAGGAGTTTGCAAGTCACAACCTTTCTTCATCCAATAGCCATATGTAGTAAATATAGTCTGTAAACCACTGCAGGATACTTTGGTTTGGTGAAGCAAAGGTGAACTGGACATCTAACAGAAAGTACTTCCGTTAATTAGAAATGTTGGAATCCTTTGGATGCAACTGCACCTTTGGATTGTGTGGAAACCTGAAGTATTTCAAGACTCCTTCCCAGTTATATCATTGAACTGCTGATACTGTATTGAAGCGATTTTGAACATGCACTATCTGTAGGGCTGCCATCCCTTTATTTAGTGGTGGTGAGATGGAAATGCTTTGTACTTTATGGCATTTTTTGGACCAAAAAAAAATTTGTTATCTGTAATATCTTAAAATCTTCCAAGAGCCTCATAATTCAGTTGTCTTTGTTGTTCTGGAGCTGGAGGGGGTTGTCCTTAGGTGTGCCTTGTTCACAGGAACACAAAAGTCATTATTACTGTTATTTCCAGTACTATGAGTGAATATAGTAATGGAAATACGAATGTACTTTAAAACACATTGCACCTTTTTTATCTATCAAGATTTAAGTGTATAATTCTCTGCCCTTCCCTCCGTTTGCTGCAGCTGTACAAAGTCCCAGTACTATCCGGTGCTTGTCAATGTACATTACAAAATGCTAAGCAAGGAAAGAGGGGGTTATAGAGAGGAATACAAGTCATAATTTCACATCTTTGCATGCATTTATTTGTTATTTCAGGAATATTTAATCATCTTGTAATCCACAGAATTACAGAATTTTTTAGGTTGGAAAAGATCTCCAAGGTTATTGAGTCCAACCGTTAACCCAGCGCTGCTCCCCTAACCTGTGTCCCTGAGTGCCATATATACATGTCTTAAATGCCTCTAGGGATGATGACTCCACCACTTCCCTGAGCTGTCTGTTGCAATGCTTGTCCACCTTTCAGCAAAGATATTTTTCCTAATATCCAATCTAAACCTCCCCTGGTTAACTCTGAGGCTGTTTCCTCTTGTCCTGTCTCTTGTTATTTTGGAGTAGAGCCCAATCTCCCACCTTGCTACATCCTCCTTTCAGGCAGGTATAGAGAGCGATAAGGGCTCTCCTGAGCCTCCTTTTCTAGACTAAACACCCCCAGCTCCCTCAGCCGTTCCTCAGACCTGTGCTCCACATCCTTCCTCAGCTCCATTGCGCTTCTCCAGACTCACTCCAGCCCCTCAATGTCTTTCTTGCAGTGGGGGGCCCAGAACCAGACACAGCACTGGAGGTGTGGCCTCACCAGTGCCCAGTACAGGGGGACAATCACTGCCCTGGTCCTGCTGGCCACACTATTGCTGATGCGGGTCAGGATGCCTTTGGCCTTCTTGGCCAGCTGGGCACAGCTGGCTCATGTTCAGTCACTGCTGACCAGCACTCCCAGGTCCTTTTTCACCAGGCTGCCCCAGCCTGTAGCACTGCCTGGGGTTGTTGTGACTCAAGGGCAGGACCCAGCATTTTGCCTTACTGATCCTCAGCCCGTTGAACCGGGTTGGCCATATCCCTTTGCAGAGCCTTTTGATGTTCTTTATGAAGAATTTTACTTATTTTTATTGAAATCTATTATGGGCATTGATACCATATTAGGAAATGCAGAATGTAACTGTAGTTATTCAAATACTAATGAAACTGAAGATTAAAGAATCAAACATCATTGTGTATGTCTGCTCACATTGCCTGGTTTACTTTTTATATGCAATTACACATTTTCACTTTGAAAACTGGTTTACATTTTGCACTATTTTAATCCTTTAATATAGAATATTGGCATACAGTTTGTAAATGTAAATTCTAATCATATTCTTGGAGTAATAGTTGTAGTCACAATTTGACGGTGTGAACAAGGGTGCTTTACACAAGGCAGCTTGTGAAACTAGAATTTGCAGTTGTATAGATTCTTATGTTCTTACTACGGCGTGCTTTTTTTGAAAACAAATCCATTTTCAGATATAATCACAATTTTATTTTTACACTGGAAAAATAGTAATGGGACGGAAAGTTGATGTTAAAAATTTGTGCAGTTATCTACACATCAGAATCCTTGTTATTTGTATCTCTGAGTTTGCTCTGTTTGCCACATTGCTTAAAGGAGGAAAAAATCAAATAATTTTGCATTTTTCATCTCTGCACTCCACTAGTAATAACTTAGGACATGTGTGTTCTTTGTACTGTCAGTAACATGAGATTTTTTTCTTTTTTTTTTCCTTAAGGTCTGGAAGATTCCCAATACTCCTTGCCATAATTGGTATATGCGTTTAACCCTAAATTGTGCATTATGGCAGACAAATTAACAAGAATTGCTATAGTCAACCATGACAAGTGTAAGCCAAAGAAATGTCGTCAAGAATGCAAGAAGAGTTGTCCTGTGGTTCGAATGGGTAAGAGATACAATGTAACAAAGTTTTGATGCAATTTGAGAAGTTTTAAATCAAGTTCTACTAGAAGGAATGAGCTTTTTATAATTGCTAGTTTGTTGTGTATCATTCAAGGTTTTGTTTCATAAAGCCTTTAGGAATATCACTGAAAGCAGGAAAAATTCTTAGTAATAATGACACTCTTCAACCCTTTAGATGATCTAAAGCTTCAGTGAATATTCATCAGTTACAAGTTCCTCTGTGGAAGTTAGTAGGCAGGAATTCTGATTCACCAGGAACTTTATTGACCTTATCTTAATTTTTCCCCAGGAAAACTTTGCATAGAAGTCACATCACAGAGCAAAATAGCATGGATTTCAGAAACACTTTGTATTGGTTGTGGTATTTGCATCAAGGTAAATGTTAAACTGCTTTATTTAAAGTGCTAAATGTTCCTTATTTTGCTATTATATTTAGTAATGTGTACTGTAACTTGAAAAAGCAGTTTTCTTTCCTGAACTGATCAGATCAAGTTAACTGTTACTGTTCATAGAAAGTGAAGAAGTGTGTCATTGACTGAACTGGTTGGGTCACAGGGTGTGGGTTTTGTTGTGGCTTTGTTTTTGCTTGGCTTTGTTTGGGTTTTTTGTTTGTTTGTGTCTGTAGACAGCAGCAGAAAGATGTTTTTTGTGAAAGAGGTGGAGAATATATGCAGTGTGCCTTATTTGTTTTGTAGACTGACAGTCTAAATTGCTGACTATTAATCTGAAAAATGTGGTATAGGACTTCCTTGGCAGGTTGACCATGTAAAGGAAATTTGGTACAAGTCCATTTAAAAATGTAAATACACAGCTGGGTGCAGTACAAAACATAGTCTTTTGTTAAAAAATTGCTGTGTGCACTAATAATCTCTAATTTTTTTCAATTCCAGAAATGTCCTTTTGCAGCCTTGTCAATTGTTAACTTACCTAGCAACCTGGAGAAAGAAACAACGCATAGATACTGTGCCAATGCCTTCAAACTTCACAGGTATTTTATTTTTCAAATATCAATGTAAAAGAGACAAAAAATCCAAGTTTTTGATAGTGTAAACATAGTGCACATCAAAGTGTTCTTGGTTCTTACTCCAGTAGCTTCCTTTTAGAATGTTAATTACATTTTTCTTGGTAAAACATATGATAATGAAATAAAGTGTTAAGGATTATTTTACAGAGCCCCTGTTTAAAAACAGACTGCCCTTAAATATTTCTTATGATCTTCTATTTTTAAGGAATTTGATATAATTTGAGTTAGATATTTGCAAGTTAACAAAATAGGCTGTAGTAATGAGAAAGTCTGAAAATGGGTTGTACCATTTACTTGACCACTAAATGTTGGTGTCTGATGACATTAATATAACACAAAGTTATCAATGTTGTGTACAGGTTGCCTATCCCTCGTCCAGGTGAAGTACTGGGATTGGTTGGAACCAATGGTATTGGAAAATCAACTGCCTTGAAAATTTTAGCAGGAAAACAGAAGCCAAATCTTGGAAAATATGATGTATGTATCAGCAATAAAACGGAGTTGGCATTCTAGATAGCTGTGTTTATATTTTTGGACTGAATTTTTGTATTTGTGAAGATCTTGGCACTTTCCCTGTTAACAGCCAGTGACCTACTCCACACAGGAACAATAGTAGAAGGTTATTGTTAACAAAGGCTTTCTTGCAAGTTGTGTATATCTCTCAAGAAAGATCAGGATACTAATTATAATTGTAACTCACAAATGATAAATATCAGAGGGTAGGTTTCTGTCTTGAAGTCACACTTAAGGGCTTGGGGTTTTTTTAATACCAGTCTTTAAAAAATGTCAAGTTTTTCTCCCTGCACCATTTACCTGTTCCCATGAGGGATTTCCACAGCTCAAGTTTTGGAGTTTCTTCTAAGTTACCTTTGTTTTTATCTGAACAGCTCCAGGGTCTATGAGCACTTACCGTGTATCCTCCTGATTTCTTAGGCATTTTTATCTTTGATTCTTTTGAGGAGGATTTCTCATAAAGTATGTTGCTAGTATGTAAGCTGTGGTTGAAGATATTTCCCACTGTACAGTTTAATACTGAGCTCTGAAAATCCTTAGTTTCTTCATGTTGCTAGTTACTTAGAAAAAAGATTTTTTGAGAACTAGATTTACAACAATTTCTAACTGCTGGTATTCATGGGAATTCATAATCCATTTTCCTATGTATGTGCTCCAAGTCAAACTGCAGCCAGTGAGCAAAATATTTTACCAGGGCTTCGTTACCTAGCACTACTCCAAAGAGTAAATACTATTAGAGAAAAGGCATAAATAACTACTATTAGTACTTCTCTTATTAGTATTTCAGATATCACTTTGTTACCATCAGATTGCATTGGGACAATTGAATTCTGATGCACAGTTTTGTCCTTCAAGAAGCACTTGTGAGAACAAGTGTGTTCAAACTTTCTTCAGCAGTTTCTTTATCTGAAAGAGTAATGTTTTGATAAACTATTCATTTCACGGCTGCCACATAAAGCTGCAAAGAAATAATCATTTCCCAGCTACATTTTACATTCTCTTTCAAGTTTGGTTTATATTATTTTGTGGACTTCTTGTTTCAGGTGGTAGTATTGCAGAAATAGCAAAACTTTTGACTTTCTGAGTGTGTACTTAATTGAATTACCATGCTTCCAAAATCAGACTTTGCTGTGAAGGAGCCATATCAGTATGACCACAGAAACACGTGGTATGAATTGAATCTTCCATGTTGCTTCTGCTCTAAAACTGATGAAGCATTTCCTCTGTGTATTTGCTTGGTTTGGAAATATGACTGTGTCAGTCTGATTCCATATTGTTTATCCTCAAAGTAATTAACTCAGCACCCCTCAGAGTAGTACAATGTGCAAGGGGGGACTTTTCCTGGGTGAGTGCTCTGAATAGTCCCTTTCTTTTTCAGCTTGTCATTTTTCCTGTCTTCTCATTCTGTTTCCTTGGAAATGTTTGCTAGAAGCAGACAAAATTACCAAATTTTATTGCATCTTCTGTGCAAGTTTGTGCTTTTATCATTCCAATCCTTTTCCTTTGGATTAGCTGTAGTGTAGTTACGCTAATCCATGCTGTCATTTTCCCCATGAAGTTGTTTCAGTTCAGTAGCTTCTTAACTGTCCAAGTTTAATTTTCTTTTTTTTTTTAAGGCTAGCGATACCTGGAAAAAAAAATCTCTAAACTTTGTTTTTAGAATGTTTTTGGGTTTTTTGTTTGTTTGTTATCTTACAAGCATATTCTATTTGCCTTATTGATTGGAATTTAAAATTAGGGTTTCTTATTATGTTTTTAATGGTATAAGTAAACCCGGGCTTTAATTTTGTCACAGGATCCACCTGATTGGCAAGAAATTTTGACTTACTTCAGAGGATCTGAATTACAAAATTATTTTACCAAGATCCTGGAAGATGACCTTAAAGCTATCATTAAACCTCAGTACGTGGACCAGATCCCTAAAGCTGCAAAGGTGAGACCTTTCATGAGTTAATAGAAAGCTGGTAGGGAGCTTCGTCTGTAGTACTTCTCTTGTGATTTAAGGTTTTATTTAGCAGTGTAATTCAGAACTGTCTGAAATTTTTTATGTTGGGTTTTTTTTTATTATTTATCTTGCAGGGAACAGTGGGATCAATTCTGGATAGGAAGGATGAAACTAAGACACAAACTGTTGTATGTCAGCAGCTTGGTAAGTAATTTCGTACAGTCAAATTTAAAAGCATTTGAGAAGCTTGTATTTACTGAAACAATCAAGTTACCAGAATGTGATAGAACATGTAAATTATACAAAAAAAACCCCCATGTAAATTATACTCCAAAAAAACCCAGAGTAAAAGTAAAGGTGCTTCAGTGTAAAGCCTAGGGCATGCTGTAGTATAAATAACACAAATAATACTTTCTGGTGGCAAAGGCAAACTAATTGATACATGCTAGGTAATAGAATCTAATGCAGTTTCTGTTTCGTAGTAGAACGTGCTTGTTTTTAAATCTGGAAAAAGTCCACTTAACATCTGCTGCTCTTGCTTGCTCACAAGTGTGGCAAAATCTTAGCATACCCCTTGGGAGAACCACTGCATGTAGAAAATACTATCCTAGTGTACCACACTCCCCCCAAAGCTTGTATATATCTAATTATAGTGGGAGTAACACTGACTTCTGAGATTAATACAATTAATAAGAACATCTGCATAGTCCAGCCCTGGTAATGTTTTGTAAGTGTTTTATATTTAGTTGTTACTAAATTTAGTTGTTGCTAAATTCACAATAGGATTCTCTTTGGTAGAACTGGTTGGTAAAGGTGGGGCTGCCATTGTACCACCAAGAACGTGGCCTTTGAGTCCCACTTAATTTATTAGTGACACAATCTATTTTTGAAATGCGGTATTCATTAAACTGCCTAGAAAATACTGGCTTCACCCTTCTGCTGTAAGGTTTGAGGGACTTGATTTTCCTGAAAACCAGAACTCTTTAGCCACGTCTGACAAACACTTTCAAAGCTGGTGTAGTTTCTTTTTAGGGCCAGAAATCTTTACCAAATATATGGTGGAAAAAGAAACAGAAATGTAGTCCTTCTGCATGATAAGAAGTGGCCGTGCAACTAATGCTGCAGAGAAGCCGTAGCTTGCTGTGACTTAGTATTAGCAGTATGATACTGATACTGTATAAACTGAATGCTTATTCTCCTGTTTTCTTTTCCTCTGTGTAGAATATTTGCTATTTTTATACATGTTTCTGTAGGTAATAAAAATATGGATTGTTGTGTTGGTTATAACATACCTAAAATTAACCACTTATTTGCAGACTTAACACACCTGAAAGAAAGAAATGTTGAGGACCTTTCAGGAGGAGAACTTCAGAGATTTGCTTGTGCAGTTGTTTGCATTCAGAAGGCTGATATGTATGTTTAATTTACTTCTGTTACACATTGCTTCTAATAATCTGTCTCAGAATATGGTCCTCGAATTTACACTTATTCTTAATAATAATACTTTTGTTTGAAATATTGAAAAGTATTTATTAATTATTAAATAATGTTTGAAAAGGATTTAAAAAAAAAAACTTCTGCCAGCTCATTGGCTGAAAGCCATATTTACTTCATGTATAATCTCTGGATTTTGTATACTTTTATTTACCTGAGTGGAAATAGCTGATTTCAGAAGCCAGTGTTAAATTTCAGCATCACAACTTCATAACCTCTCCCTAATCCCACCTAAATATATCCTCTTGGACAGCACAGCTCTCTTAGCCTCTCTGAATGAGAAAGGTACAGCTGCTTCCCCACCTCTTGGAACTTGTGTCCCTCCTCCCCTGTCTTCCAGGCAGGAAATGACTTGTCTAATCTATGCTGTTTCCTGACTCCTTGGGACCAAGGAAGCAAGATCAGAAGAGTTACGGGGTTTTGGGTTTTTTGCTTTGAGGAATTTTTGGTTGGTTGTTCTGCTTGGGCTGCTGTTTTTTGTTTGGTTGGTGTGAGTTTCAAGTGGATTTCCTTGTTCAGTTTTCTCTTTTTGGAAGAAATACTTCTTCCAGTCTTCTAAGATTTTTTTGCACTTTTCAGTTCATGTTAAATTAAGGTAACTCAGAATGAGTGCATGGGACTCCTAACTGCTGATTTCTTGTAACTTTTGATAACTTTGTCAGAGCTCTTGGCAAAGTAATACTTAACTCACTATCACATGACAGTCTACAGAGAATGAAGGCAGGTGTGCACAATTCTCATTTTTTGTCTCCTTCTCAGTATAAATAATGATAATTTTTTATTTCCATGTATTTAATGGTTGAAATGTTAATATAATGTTTGAATAAGTAGAAAGCTTGCATTCACTAAGACTTCACTCTTCCTTTTGGGATTAGCTTCATGTTTGATGAACCTTCCAGCTACTTGGATGTCAAGCAGCGTTTGAAGGCTGCCATTACTATTCGGTCCCTAATAAACCCTGACAGGTAAATACAAGCTTCAAATGTTTTGCCAGACTGTAATAATGCATGACTGTTTACAGAGGTAGGAAACATCCAGTCCATCTCTTTAGAAGAAGTGCTCACTTCTCAGTATGGTACACTAACAGATGTTTCAAATATTCCAAGTCACTCATATTCTATTTTTTTGCATTTTGGGAACTTAGTTCCTATAGTTTCTTGTCTCATTTCAGAATTTTGTAGTAAGGATGGGAAAATATTGGTGGTTACTTTTCACTTGAATATTGCTGTTTCATCCCTTTCTCACAAAGATTTTTATTTTCTTAAAATGTGCTAAGTATTTTTCACTCAGATCAATCAATATCCTTCCACTTACTGTACATAAAGAAGCTGCCAGTTTACACTGAAGATGGACTTTCAATTTGTCATTCACAAGTTTATTGGACAGTTTAAAAAATGCTTGTTAGAGATTTGAACTCTCTCCTTTTTTAGTATGAAGTGAAGAAACCATATTAACTAAAAATCATGTTGATAGCTCTTGTTTATGCAAGACTAGAGTAAGAAAAAAAGAAAAATGTTTTGCATTGAAGTAAAAAAGCATCTCTCTGGCTCTGTTTTTCAGGTATATTATTGTTGTAGAGCATGATCTAAGTGTGTTAGATTATCTCTCTGACTTTATCTGCTGCCTGTATGGTGTGCCAAGTGCTTATGGTGTTGTTACCATGCCTTTCAGTGTAAGAGAAGGTAATTCTTGCCATATTTCTCTTTTTAAATATAACCAAAAAGACAGGAAAATGCCAGTTTTCTGTTGTATAAACATGTCCTCTTCTTGTTACAGTTCAGCAATGAAAAAACTAGTGTTTGATTTTCTGCAGAATTTCTGTGTTACATGATTCTAAATTTGTAACTCAACCCAAAAGCCTTAATTATGAAATGCCCTTTTTCTCTTGTTATGGACATAATTTTGATACTTGCAGGTGTTTTGTAAACAGTGGAGTTACACAAAAGACCCTATAAGTAGTAGAGAAAGGGCAGGAGACAGTTTGCACAGTACAGAGGTACATAGTGTTCATCTGAATTGACCCCACTTGTAGTACTGAGACTCAGTAAAAACTGGTTTTGAGAGAATGGGCCCAACACCAGTAGTTCCTTTAAGCCCCACACACATCACTAACTGTGAGTTTTCAGGAAGAGCTGCTACAGCCATTCTGTAATTTAGTAAGGCTTTTCTTCATTCAATTTGCATAACGTGCATACTTTAAAAGAGGAGGTCTTGTTGCTTCTTTTACCATGCCACTTAAAATCCAGCATTCTCCTTACCTGAATGGAATTTACAGCCAGGAATTGAAATTCATCTTGTTTTACTTTGTTACAGACCTTTTTTAATGATCTTTTTTCCTCCCATCATAGGCATAAACATTTTCCTAGATGGCTATGTTCCAACAGAAAATCTAAGGTTTCGAGATGCATCTCTGGTATTTAAAGTAGCTGAGACAGCTAACGAAGAAGAGGTTAAAAAGATGTGTATGTACAAATATCCAGGAATGAAAAAAAAGATGGGAGAATTTGAACTATCCATAGTAGCTGGAGAATTCACCGATTCTGAAATTATGGTGATGTTAGGGGAAAATGGTGAGTGTAATTTATGTTGGAAACTGTTTCTCCAGCCCTGAATATGCTCCTAAAGCCCTTCTTCACTTTGGGAGCCAGGCTTCAAAATTACTCGGTTTGAGTCAGGTTGAGCTGCTTGTTTCCTGGGGAAGATATCACACCGTGAATCCCCTGACTAGAGAGGATGTGAAGTTACTGAGATTAATGCCAGTGTTTGTCTATTACCCCATTTAAAAAACTTACAGTTTTAAGATGTCTCTTCCATTTGAAAAAGCAAGTAGTAAGTGCTGGAAGTTAATATAGGAGTTCTCAAAGCAGTCTAATTTTAAAATGTATTCTTTATTAAATAGTCTTTGTTGTTGTTGTATCAGTGACTTAATTGTTAGAGGTCTAAATTACTAAAAAGTGATTAATCTGTAACTTGTATTTTAACTTAGGAACTGGCAAAACAACATTTATCCGAATGCTTGCAGGAAGACTTACACCTGATGAAGGAGGTAATGTGTAATACCATAGCAGAAATGTATTTTAAAGATACTGGAAAGGCTCTTGTTTACAATATTAATTTTGTCTTTTTATAGGTGAGGTCCCAGTCCTGAATGTCAGCTACAAACCACAGAAAATCAGCCCTAAATCTACGGTACGTTTCAGCCTTATTTATTAAGTATCGTGTTTGCTACAAAACACAGAGACAGAAATTTTTTATTCTTATTCTATATCTATATCTATTTTAGATAGAATTTTTTTATTCTATTTCTGCTTCTTTTCTTGTGGTGCATAAAACTGAATAGCAACATTTTCCTTTTGCTAGGGAAGTGTCCGTCAGCTGCTGCACGAGAAGATCAGAGATGCCTATACACACCCCCAGTTTGTAACTGACGTGATGAAACCTCTTCAGATAGAAAACATCATTGACCAGGAGGTATTAATTTCTTGAATCAACATCCTAATTGTCTTAACTCTCAACCTGCACCTGAACTAAGCATGGCCTTGTTTCTCCCCACACCACCAGGTTCAGACACTGTCTGGTGGTGAGTTGCAGCGTGTGGCGTTAGCTCTTTGTCTGGGTAAACCTGCAGATGTTTATCTGATTGATGAGCCCTCAGCATATTTGGACTCTGAACAGCGTCTGATGGCTGCCAGAGTCATTAAACGGTGAGTACACATGGTGGGGAAGGAACTGAAATTTGCAGTACTATTACAATGCAGTACTATTACATTACTCTCTCTTTTCTTTTTTCGCCTTATTTCAGTTTCATTCTCCATGCCAAAAAAACAGCTTTTGTGGTAGAGCATGATTTTATCATGGCTACCTATCTCGCTGATCGTGTGATTGTTTTTGATGGCATTCCTTCCAAGAACACACTGGCAAACAGGTAAGAGACTTGTTGGGATTAGTAAGCAAGTCTGTCATCCCTGCCTATGGAAATTTAAGTTGCATCCGTGGCTGTCCTGAGGGTTCTGACTTTGGTTTTGAATCATGGAACAGAAAATGGGATTGATCCTCACTTACAGGCTGCCTAGACCAGAGCTGGGGCAGGGTTGGAGAACCTAACCAAACCCTCAAGAACTAGACCACCTCGTGGCTTAGACTAGCCTTAAGCCAACTGCACAATGGCTAAATTACAATCAGAAGAGATCAAATAAGTGGCATCAGTAGTAAGGAAACAAAAAAGTACCAACTGTAAACTGTGCTCATGAAAATAACTTTCAGATGTATTAAAAGAAAGCAGTGTATTAGTGGTACCTGTATGCAGATGTAGTGAAGGGCAAGTCTTGACAGCAACATGGAGTGTGCATTGTTTTACTCTTTCAAAGCTGTCCCTTTTGATATGCGTACTTTTGTTCCTGTAAATAATTTCATGTAAATTACAGAGACTTTTTGATGAGCAGCCTTATCAGAAACCAGGCTTTTAGAACAGTGAGTACTTGGCACAAGCCAGATGAAGTAAACACGTTGGTCTGCCATGTGTCTGTAACCCCCTGCTCTCCTGGTTTTGATGGTATTCCTTCCAAGAACACACGTGTTGGAATTCAAAAATCATAATCATACACTGATGCTGAGAAAGTTATGATCTTTGTTAGATTTTGCTTATGGTGCAAGGGTTGGGTTTCTTGTCTTTGAATATAAGTAAGTGTGCCAGCACACACATGTAGATACAAAATAAAAAGAATGTAAAGGTCATAGCTGGAAGCCACACTGAGGTACTACTCTCATCTTTCAGCAGCATCTCAGACAATGTTTGACTAAAAATGTAGCACAGCCTGGCACGTCAAATGCAGCTCACATTTGCATTTCCAGCCCTGAGTGAACTCGGGATGGAGCTCAAAGTTGCCTGTAATTGTATAGTATAATACTTCTGAAAATGTAGCTAAAATATTCTTCTCTCAATAGTCCACAGACTCTTTTGGCTGGAATGAATAAGTTTTTATCTCAGCTTGAAATCACTTTTAGAAGAGACCCCAACAATTACAGACCAAGAATAAACAAACTCAATTCCATCAAGGTAAGAGAGGAGCACCTTTACAGTAAAGGAGCCCTGGTTTGTTTAATATGAAGCCAGATTTTAAAATAAGGAACAAAATGAAGATTGACATGGTGAGGCCTTGAGGTGGCAACCTCAAACACAGAGGCTAGACAAAAATAAGAGAATAAAAGTAAGTATTTATTTGAAGGGCCTTCAAAGGTACACCCTGGGTAGTCAAAAGACTACACCCAAGATGGACCCCGGGTCACAAGTTCTTCACACATTTATAAGTTTGGTCCATCTGCATATCAGGGTTAATTCTCCAATTACAACCTCAGTTAATGATGTAATTACCCCAAGTCTGCCCCCCCTCTAGGCTTTAGTTGACAGATTTTGGGGCCTGGTGTCCTTGAAGCGCAAACCTGGAGAGGCTTGTTATGTCTAACCAGCATGAGAGGACAAGCCGCATGAAACTTCAGAGTTACACACTAAGCAGTACAGGATTTGAAAAATATAAAAGTTAAAACCTAAGGCATCAGTGGGAGTTCTGCTGTGCTGGAAAAACAGCCTGTGAAACTAGCAAGAGTAATAAGGGAAGCAGAAAGGAGTTTAGATAAGTCTCTTTTATTTCAGTTATGTTCAAGTCTGCCAAAGACTACTTCAAGTAACGGTGACCTTTTTTCTCTTCCCAAGGATGTGGAACAAAAGAAGAGTGGAAACTACTTCTTCCTCGATGACTAAATACTGAATCCCAGCATCTTTTTTAACTGGCATCTAGACATACATATTGGAACCTAAACAGCTGTGATGAGATGGCTCAGATCAGGTTTTAGAAAAATTAATCTTTTGGAGCTTAAAATCTTGTGCTGCATTAACATCCGAGACCGTAGCAGTAAACATCCTAGTCTGAGTAAAACTGCCACTTTCTATATTTTGGTGACACAGCCCTATTTTCAGTGTAATAATTTCAAAATAGACCACCTTGAAATTGTGCAAATGGGTCTTCTGATTTTTCAAAATTTAAGGGAGGTTTTCAATTCAATATATCCTACTCATGTACCAAGTACTGACTGAACGTCCTCATTTTAAAATAAATCTTTGAAGCTGTTTTCTGTATAAGAGGGAATACTAAGAATGTCATGCTACAGGAGCAACTCCTCTTTTAAAAAGCTTGAATCTCTCTGGATGAGGGTTTCAAAAATAAAATATCCACCTAATTTACAACTCTTCTGTGACACTGCAGAATTTCTTCAATTACTAATTCAGAAGTGTGTATTTATATGATGTCACACACCCCTTTTCTCACACTGTAGTGCACACAGAAGAGGCAGTACAAAGAATGTAAAAGAAGGTAGCTCCATCTTTTTTTAATCATCTGTCCCTGTGCATCTTCTCAGACCTAGTGAAACAAAAATAATCGGTGAAATAATCTCAAAGAAATATAAACATCCTTTCCATCTTTCCAACTTACTCTTCCATGAAATTTTTTTAAGGTTAAGATGCAGGAATTACTTTTTCTTAAAGGAAAAGCCTTGATCCTTACTAGAGACAAAAATAAAAGTAAGTAAGAAATATCTTGTTAAAAACTTATGTCTATATACATTAAGGTCCTTCAGGGAACCAGAAAGAAAATTTAAAGGTTCCTTGCTTACTTAAGCAGACATGTAAAAACAACTTTCAGCTATATAACTTAAAAGGAAGGGTATTTGCCATTCAACAGTTCTCTGCCTTCACTGGCATGTGAAAAACATTATGAGAAAACATGGCTTTGTTCTTTGTTTACATTTTTGCATCAGAAGCTACAGAAAGGGGTGGTTTTGGGTTTTTTTAAGGCATTCTGTGTGTTGGTAATGTGGTTATTTCATAACCGTGGCAGTACTGAGCATTATATACACACCACCTCCCTCTGTCTTGTAAAAGCAATCCACGTGTACTACACCAGCAGAGGGACTCCCTAAGGCAGTGCAAGTATTGAATACATTCTAAAACCACCGCCCTGGTCAGACAAAAACTTCCAAAGGCTGACTAAAGCTTGTTCTCCTCTCACAGCTTAACTCCCCTTGGACTGGAGTTGTGCATCTTCTCTTCATCAGTTGTAATAAGGGCAAGGTAAAGATGTGGTTCAGCAAATACCTGAAGCTGTGTATCACAGCTCATTATATGGTGAATATTACATATATTAACAGGAGGATCCTGCCATCTAAAACATCATGCCTCAGGCCAAAGGTTGGGCCAATCAATCTACAACTCCTTCAGCAAGAGAGGAAACCAGACTTACTTGATCAGCAACGAAAATACATCTACACCTTCCAGTCCTTCACTGTCCTAGAGTAGCAAGGCAGTGTAGGCCTAGCTGAAAGAAGTTGGTTTTTAAAAGTAAATTCTAAAAGCACATCCCTCCCAGTTACTGCCATGCCTCTCTTCCCCAGTGTTTCCCAACAGATTTCTGTAGGAAGTGTTATTGCCTTCATTCTTGCAACAACGCTTGTGATGAAGAGCCTGGTCTAGGACAGAATGATTAGTTCAGTGACTGCTGCACAAAGATGGGGTACAACTGGAGTTACGAGTTTAAAATTCACTAGTGAACTCAACAAGCAGCCCTCTTTACGTTTTTGAAAGGAGTTGAGATAAAGAACCACAATGGTAACAACAGTTAAATCCCTCAGTGCTTACTTCCTTCTTAACCTGAAAAAGTGAAGATTGCCTCTTTTGAAATCCTGCATACATTTCTGAATGAAAATGTATTTACGTTAAAAAAAGAAAAACCAAAAAGCCTTCAGTGTGACACCTACCCCTCCGAACAAAAACTGCAAATTCAGTTTATGGCCCCTTTTTGTTCACTGCTTGCCACATCCTGTTCATCATTCTGCTGCTGACTACAGCTGGCTCTCTATGAACAACACTTCATTTAATGCCATTGCAGCAGGTTTAAATACATAAATATAATTTAGAAAGCAAGTGAAAAGACAAAACATTTATTTTAATTAGGGTTTTATACATAGCATGCATCTGAAAACAAACTCTTTATCCTGTAACTATCATCTGGTTTCTGCACCAAGGGTGTACAATCTCAGACACAATGAATGGGTACCATCACCTACACTACTGTATACAGAGATATAAAAATATACACAACAGTTCAATTTTACAGAGCAACAGAGCTGAGTGAATACTGTGCACACTGCACTCTCCGAGTCTGGACAGCTGAACATCCAGGCTGCAAAGGCAACAGGAACACTGCGGAGATCGTAACCGGGCTCAGAAGAAACAGCATCAGAACTCTGACACAGTGTAAAAATATAAGGCAGAAGCCACTTTCTTCTGAATTGTAGGGAAGAGCAGAGCACACTGAGACTCTCCATTCTTGCTTTTAAAAGTAGTTCCAGCAAGGAGTTGTACATGCAAAAACATCAACAGTGCAACAACAAAAGAATACTGAACAGTAGCTCAATCGTACAAACTTAAAAAAACGTAACACGTACTTTATGCATCTCCTCACAAAATATCTAGGATTTGTCAGTGCATTAGTGTTAAAGTGGCATTAAAAAAACTTCTGCTATTATAACAGATGCAGAATTATTTTGGAAATGCATAGCATCTACATTTTTATTGTCTTTGTAATTATTCAGTTGGCATAGGCACCATTCTAGTCACACCAGCATTAAGAAGAATTCATGGTGGAAACAGCCATTCTTATCAGTTCATACACAGGTATTCTTGACTGCTTGTCTTGATTTTGATTTCAACAAATAAATGCTTTTTAAAATTCAAAAATATACCCTATGATTATGAAAAGAACTATATACAACATACCTAAGACACAGGGTTAGCTGGCTGCCATACGTGTAACACACAAGAGAAAACATTCAAGTTTGACAGATATTTTTTCTTTTTGAGATGAAAGGCCTTTGGGTTGGAAGCATATCAGAGACAACAGTGCAGAAGGCTGAGAATTCCTTTAGCTCAGTTCAGAACTAAGGCATTGTATGATAAAATATACATTTATATTTGGTGCAATGTTACTGTCAATTTTAGAATCTAGATCACATCAAATGCTGTCATTTGTCACTCTAGTAAACGCACATACCCATCTTCTATCACAAACGCAAACCTTTGTGGGGAAAAAAATTATCAAACACTAAACCTATTTTTTTCTCTAATTTAACATTGAGGAAAAACTGCTAAGCCAAACAAACTGTAGAATCCCCCCAAAAACCCTATGGTAGGACTTGACATCCTCCTAGTCTTTACTTGCCAAAAATTAAACATATCATTGAACTTCACTAAAAAGAAATTAAGATTTTAAACTGCTACTTTAAATTACTTTTTGCTTCTTAAATATTCCAATTATCCACTCGCTCTATGCTTGCTGTCCCCTCTGATTATCTCCCAGTGTTGCCCTTCTCCTGTCATTCCTATATGGCTGCCCTCTAAAGTTTCTCTGATACTGGTAGCCATCATCTCTGCTTCTGCTGGGTGGTCCTTTCCAGGCCTCCTCATTTCTTTGGAACTGGTATCCTCCCCTGCTGGAATACCCCCTGTCAGGTCTAGGCCTTCTGCCTCCTCCGTAAGTCTGGTTATAGAACTGCTTGGATCTGCCACTCCTCAGCATGTCGGAAACCTCACTGTCATCTTCAGAGCTCTCTTCCCTCGTTCTCTGGGCCCTGCTTTCTGTCTGCACATTCCCAGTGCCCTTGGACTCCTTTCCTTTAGCAGGCTTCTCCTTCCGGCTGGGAGTGCTGGGTTTCAGTTCGTTTTTGGGAGGTTCTGCCAGCAGTGGCTGCGTGCTCGGCCCTGCTGTCGGCCTCTCCAGGCCCTGTGTCTGTGGAGGGCGATGTTGCTGCCCGGCTGTTTTCTGCTTAGGAGCAGCTGAAGGACCGGTTTGCTCCAGCTGAGGTGCCCTTGCTGAAGCGTCCTTCGGGGTCCCTGCAGCAGCCACTGGGAATGGGACGGTGTTGGAGCTGCCGCTGCTGTTGGTCTTCTGGAGCTGCTCTGCACAGTTCACTCCAGGAACTGGAGGGCTGCATTCTTTGCCCACGTACATGTTGGCAGAGGTGCCAGCTGCTGCCTCTTTGTCCTCAGGCGACAAGACAACATTAGGTCTCGCTACTGAATTCTCAATAAAACCCTGAACTGGGTACCCATACCAAAAGTGAGGAAAGAAAGGAGGTGCTATTGGAACAGCTCCTAGAAAGTGATTGTGTCCAAAGGGCGGCTGCGGGAACATATTTTTCCCTCTCAGGGACTCCTCGTAGTTTGCATGAAGAGCTTGCGCTGGATTCTCTGCTTCGACACACACTTGTCCTTGACTTTCTGACACCTGAGCTGAAGGGATGATCAGAGGCAGTGATGGAGATCTGTCAACCTGTGGAATCTGACCGTTGGACCTGGCCTCAGTCTGAACAGCAAAGTGCCTGGTTGGTCGTGCAGTTTCATTTTCATTCTGAGTCGGAGCAGCCTCCTGGAACCAGGGGTTGTGCGGATACACAGGAAGGGACACATTTGGGTACATTCTACAAGCAGCTAAATAGGCCTGGTGCAAGGGGTACAGGTAAGAATGGGGTGCCCACATGGGACAACTGTATGCCTGCAAGACAGCAGGGAAAAGAAAATTTAAAAATCAGTTATTTGGTCTTTTGAACATTCAGAGAGACATAAAAGCACACCAGTCGTTTACCATTTCAAAACAGTTAATTATAGGAGATAAAAGTTAATTTTCTTTACAGTGACTGCCCTCAGTTCTAAATGCTGCAACTTCTAGGATGGTGTTCTTGTTTTTTGTTTTCCTTCCAAATGCAGTTGAAATGGGCAACAGTTATGACCAGCAGGAAAACATAGTAGCAGTTTCTATACAGTTAAACACACAATGTTATTAAGTCAAGCTCTAGCTATGTGTTTGAAGAGAAACATTTCAAACTCATTTTCCAGAATCACACTTACTAATTAGCCATTTCTTCTACTAGAGCTCACTTTGCAAAGAGTACAACACTGAAGTTGTCCACCTCCGGTGGCAACCGCTTCCCTTTTCTCTACCTCCATGTTAATGAAATGGACTCTGTAGGACCAGTCCCTGGAGCAAACCATCCTGAAAAGCCTAGCCAGACCTCCTCTCCAGGAGGCCCTTCCCTCTCAGGGTGCAGCTGGAAGGGTGTGGGCAGGGCACGGTCTGGAGCAGAGCAGCAGACAGACAATGCAGGTGTTTCCCGGGCCTGCTGTACCCTGTGACACCAGCGGAGAAGCACAGCCACAAGAACGTGGGCTTGGACCAGCAGATGGTGCTGAAGCACCAGAACGACAGGCTAGATCCTAAATTAATCCAAAGTACCGGTAAGGAGAGTCCCAAACATGTCAGCTTATGAAACTCATGCTGTTTAAATACATTGCAGTGACACTTGGTAATTATTGACTTACGGGTTTTCTATCAAGCAAAGAGACTTATATTAGGCAGAGGTATCAAATTTACATTGGAAACTGTGCTGAATATTCCCTCTTTCCATGCCCAGACACAAAACAATATCGTTGCTATAGCCAAAGTCCCAAGAAATTAGCCCAAGAGCTCTCAGCACTTCACCCAAAGTCGTTTGCCTGACAGAAAAGGTAAGCAGGTAAAAAAAGAACGTTTTTATGTGCAGAAGAGAGAAAGAAAGCAAACAAGTTCTTTGCAAACAATGGAAAATGCTGGGATTTGGCTAAGCATCTTCCCCAACCAAACACACAGATTTGCACCACATTTACACGTACACACTGCTATAATTACTGAAAAAGTAAAATACTGTTGTCATTAACCTGAGCAGAAAGAACAGACACGCAGGTTACTTAAGGGAGTGTCCCCAGGGAAAGATTTTGAGATCTGTGCTGCAGTGGCTTTGCCAATACACAGCCAGGGTTGAAGTGTGAGGACATTTTCTCATTCCCTATGCACTGCATCCAAAAGAAGCACCTTCACACTCACTATTTATCTGTGACTTTGTAAAGCACAGTTTGCTGACTGTGCAGCCACAGTTGGAAGCCAATAGTTATCGCTGTGCTGTTGACATGAATTTGATTTCTGCTGACTTGAACTGCACTGTGGACAGCTGCTGGAATCCCAGTTAACAGAACACAAAATAAGAAAGTATTTCAAACTAAAAGATGGACTTGAAATGCACAGCTGCAGCAACAAAACTTCCGCACTTCGAGTTCCAACAACTATTTACAAGCGATTTTTAACAAACGTGAAAACATAAGTTTGAACAGTTACCTTCACACCAAGATTGAAGAAAAATCTAAGAATATTCTTGTCTAGAAAAAAAACCAAAAATATTTATGAAGACCAAAAATATTTCATTTGATACAAAAACTGCATAAAGTTCCATTTCAGTACAGAACACTGGTATTAAGTTACAGCTTGCATGTCTTCAATTGATTAGTTGGGGGTTTTTGCCACAGTAAGATATCTAGAACACAACAGCAGTTTAAATTTCAGTTTTAACAGTCTGTAAACTTCTAGTTTTTATAGAAACGGTTCACTAAACAAACACCACTGTGCAGTCAGACATGAGATGTTCTTTATGGGCATACCTTGCATTCATAGTATGCCAAAACCTGTATTTTCCCAGACCAGTAAGGAAATCTCAACAGCTTCCAAGCTTTTAAATGACATGAGCAAACCTATTATTCTGACAGGAAGCAGTTCTCCAAAGATAATTCTTTACATGCACAAAACCAAGTTATGGTGGGGCAAGCTAAGAACCACAAAATGATCCTACCAGATTTCCAGGTGTGACCACCTGAAACGGTCACAGTGTCGCTAGCGCAAACTAAAGAGTTACGACTCTATTCAATATTCCCTCCCACATCTTAAATCACGGAATGACAACTATTGGATCTTTTGACAAAGAATGACAACAGGACCAAAAAAAGTTGTGTTTATCTGCATTTTAAGAAAAGAAGACCTATTAGGGAAAATGGTGTAAAATCCAGACTTCTCACCTTTAGGTAAATCTTCCCCAGTACTGCACAGGGAGTAAGGAGGTGCAACGGCTCTTTCTCCCTTTTCATTAAAAGGGAATCCGGGGTATAGCGGATCCTGGTAGGGATTCAGAGTCTGAGGCAAAGGCATTAAAGGCTGGTTAACTGCTTGTAGCCACACAGGAACTCCAGCAACTGAAGCAGATGTTACCTGAGCCTGTGATACAATAGAGTCAGGTCCTGCTGCTGGTCCTGGCATCAGTGAAGAAGCAGGTATTTGGGTTG
Organism: Rhagologus leucostigma; assembly: GCA_013397725.1. Taxonomy (NCBI): domain Eukaryota; kingdom Metazoa; phylum Chordata; class Aves; order Passeriformes; genus Rhagologus; species Rhagologus leucostigma. The sequence goes on from VZTD01001759.1 coordinate 428,221, forward strand.
GAATACCTAGAGGGAAAAAACCCCACATACATACATATATATATATAAATATAACGGGTATCAATGCATATCTATATATATGTATATACAGATATATAATCACAAACCAAAAGACATCAGAAGAGCAGGATTCAAAATGAAGAGAATAGTTTTCAGAAAGAATTAAACAGGTAAGCCAAGCTTTCCGGAAATAGCTAAACTGATCCCATATTTCTTTTTAAAATTATGAATGCCAGAAGGAAATAGGAAGGAGAAAAAATGAGGGAACTGAAACTTTTATGTGAATCCCTGAAGTTCTCATTCTGACAAGTCATTTACAGTCCACTCTGAATGAGCTCAGATCAACTGGGCTACACATCTTCTGTCACAGACACAGTCAAGTGTGACAGGACTGTGACTGTCTCATGTGAACAAAGCAGGCTGATCTGAAAGCTGGTTCTTGTAGAGAAACAGCAGTGTGAGAGAAAATGCAGCACCTGATCTAAAGGGCAATATTGATTCCAAGCCAACTCCACAGACCAGAAGATATGCACAGCACACCAAAACCCACTACACTGGCTTTGCAGCTCAGGTCCAAATGGATCTCATTAGTTCCAGACATACAAGCCCCAAGCTGAGTCCTCAGTCAACCAAGGAGCTTATTATTACATGGGACACAGACCACAAACACGTATCAGGTTTGAACACACTGACAATGTGTTCTACCTTAAGCAGATCCTCAAAACTCTATGCTATCCCACTCAAGAGGAAAAATGGCAAATTGAGTAAACAACCCTCTTATACCTTCAGGTTGCTTTATACCTTAAAGCAAACTCTACATACAAGCAATCAAAGATCTGTTAGAACTCCCACTAGCTTTCAGCAGTGAGAAGCTACATTCCTATGAATGCCTGCCTTTGGAATGTGGCATTATACAAGACAGTGTCTCCTGGGGGGAATCTTCAACTTAGTAAGAGAGTTAAAGTATTTTCCAGGGTTAGTAATTTCTGATTAATGTTAATATTTCTGCAAACCTGCTGGTCCGTAGGTTGCTGGCTCACTTGGCCAAGCTGGCACAATGGCTGGTACAGAAGGCACTGCTGGAGGTAAATGCACCTCGGAGAAGACTGGAGAGGGTGTCGGAGTTACGCTCGGCAAGCACTCGGTCAGGTTCTGTAAAACGAACATCTAAATCCCACCATGCTTGGTGACCCTGATGTCTCAGTCTTACCCAGACTACCACCATCCCCACAGGGAAGTACTAACTAGGAACATATCCAAAGAGATCTGAGCTCCATCACTGTGTGGAGAGCTCTGCTCTGAGCTCTATCCAGCCATGCCTGTACCACAGAGCCATCGGTGCTGGAACCACCTCCACAAGCTTTACATTTAAGTATCTCCCACCCAAAAGAAGAGCCACCCTCACAAGCAATTACCAATAACCTCAGAGAAACCTGAAAAGGCAAAGCTATAGAATTTAAAAGGAAAAAGCACAATTACCTTGGTAGAAAGATATGAAATAACCCCTCTCTCAGAAAAGAATAGATATACTTTTACTTTTCTGTCAGGGATCCTTTTACATTCTTTATGTTGGACATAACAGATTCCTAACTGTAAATATGAAACTTTAGCATTATCACCATAGGAATGACTGTGTAATTAAAAGCCAGTATTTTAATACATACGTGGCTGTGATGAAGCTCCCCTTTGTCTGAAGGCTCCTGACTGGAAAACTTTGAAATCAAACAAACATTTCTTACTTGCTCAGCAAGAATCGGAGAATCTGTTTTTACTTGTTCCAAAGGAGATGAAGCTTTTGGATAACTCTCATCTTGACTATTCTTCTAAAGCAAAGTTAGAAACAACAGACACAGCTAGTCTAATAGCAAGATTAACTTTACAAAGAGTTATTCAAAAACAGTAAACCACACTCCATACAAAGTGGGCTAAGCACCCATCACTATCATACTAGTGTAACGTTTTGCTCATTGAAAGGACAGCAAAAGTTAAAAGCCCAAAAGAGGCCACAAATCTTCACTGAACTTCAGAGCTCATGGCCTGTTAGCACAGTAGCTATTAGCAAACATCAAATCTTCTGTGGTCCCATTATACTGAAAGTACAGACTGTACTAAGGAATTACAAATCCAGATTCGTAAGTGCTCTCAATAGCCCAGGTTTGAGGACTCCGATTGCAGAGAAAGACTGTAAGTATGGGTTACAGGGCTGAGGAAAGCTGGCAGAAATACAAGCCTCCAGCCTTAGGAGTATTTCACTAAAAGCTGTAAAGCAGCAGCAGCAATCACAGCTCTAAAGGCAGCTATTGCTCTGCTAATCATGTATCAGAGAAGCAATAACATTAAAAAAAAATTTGGTCTTTTCTTTAAGATTACCTCAGATGAATTTGGCTCAAGCTTCTGACTTAAGTGGATCTGCCTGGAATTTGACTCTGCAACACCAAGACATAACCTAGTAAATGAACCATTACACCACTTATGGCTATCACAACTTAAGCCAGTTAATTTGTCTTTCCAAAATTAAACTTTCAAAACCAAACCTATACCTCAGTATATATTACTTCAGAAAACTTAAATTTCTATTTTTACCAAAGATCAAAGCATCCTAAAACAAACAGTTGTTCGGGCAGTAACAGAACAGCTACTTCAACTTGGGTTCTCCAAGCTCTACAGGAGTTCTTTACTGATGTTTGGTAACCATTTCAGTGACACTTGGGGAAAGCAGGAATGAAATGCAGCTGTCCCTTTACACATATTCATCCTAAACTGCTTCTAATGAAACAGAAGTTTGTACTTTGCTTAAAATGAAAGTGTTCTGATCTGCATTTTCATTTTCAAGTGTTAAGATAACAGAAGCTTAAAGTCTTGTCTACTTTTGACTGTGTAAAAAACCAGTTCAGAATGTTTCAGTGGATAAAAAGAGCTAAAAAAGTTTTCAGACTGCTGCACAAAGTTTCATTTCTCAAGCACCAGCAAACACTTCGGTGAGGAAGTATTAAAAAACAAGTCATGACATAAAAAGATCTGAACAAGTTCTTCACTTTCTGGCTCATACTCAGACCCAGCTACCACTGCCTGTTAATCAAACCCATGCCCAGATGATTATCAATAGTAGATACAGACTTTTAAAAAGCTTGTTATATACTCTGTCACAACTAGACAACAGTATAAATGGAAACAGTATTGATTTTGAGAATTACTGCCAATTCCCCGAGCAGCAATAGGAATCCCTAAACACCCAGAAGGAAGTACATGTGATTCCCATAGGATTGTTAACCTAGTTTCACAAGAGGCAATGCAATCCAGAGCGTCACAAAAAGCAGAGAAAGGTGGACATGCCATGCCCTTCAGCCATCATGACACTGGAGTCTTTACTTTCTCTCCAGCTTTCTCTACATGAACGTTCCTTTGGCACTGCTGATGAAACAGGTTTGCAAAAGAAACAAGTTTTTAGACGTTTAGAGAATAAAAAAACTAAGGTGGGCCCTTGTGAGACCACTCAAGAAAGGACTGCATCTTGTAAGAGGGACTAAGGAGCACACGTGCCATAAACAGACAACAGCAATGCCTCTGCTGTTGCCAGAGATAAGGGAAAAAAACCAAAAAATAATTTTAAAAAAATTGAGGGAAGGAGCAGCTTCTACGAGAAGACTAAAGAGTCTGAGTTTTAGTCAGGAAAAAAAAATAGTGGAAGAAGCCAAGATCCAATTTGGGTTTTAGTTATGGCAAAGCTGACAGGACAAAAAGTTTTAAAAATACTAATTAAAAAATCCTACCAGCCACTATCAATTGCAATTAGCAAAGATTTACTAACTACTTCCTGACACCTACAGCTTTCATCTATTACTGCCATGCTCCACTTCCTCACAGAAGAAGAAAAGCTTTGAGTCCCTGAAGATAAGCTAAAGAATGGTGTAACTGACTGGGGGGAGAGGGAAAACCCAAACAAAATTTTGACCATGTGACAGATCTTTCTACTGTTAAGAGGTTTGTTTTTCCAACTCTTCTGCGCACCATCTTCTCCCCTTCCTGTACCATGGCATGCTAATTCTTAACCGTGCCACACTGAATACTTTTACCTGTTTTTCTCGTAAATTACTCTTAATGCTCCTCCCACTAGCACTTTCTGCCACACACTCTAGAATTTCAAAAGCATCTAAATTTAGGGTAGCTCTGGTAAGTATTTTAGTTTCTCCCATTCCTCTTCCCATTTACTACAAAAATCCCAGCCAGGAGTCTGCTCTCTCAGCCACATTCACAAAGCAGGAAAATGTACTTTCTTCACAAACCACACCCTTGCTACATCCAGCCCAACTTAGTTTGGTACTGCTACTTAGGATAACTTTCCCCTCATTGCCTAAACAGATACCTCATTTTGAATAAATTCTGGGGCTGGTAACAAAACCAAGCAAACAAAAAAAAAGAGCCATGATTTAAACCCATTTAGTTTTACCTTTCTCCTTCTGCTCTTCCACCTCTGCTGTCCACTTGCTGTTTCTTCTTTCATTATTTGAGAACTTTTTCTGGTTTACGTTATCCACAGTCTGTGTAGCAGCCTGACAGACTGACTGATTCTAAAGATGTTGACAAAAGCAGAAATATCACTTTATGTAATCAGTCCAATGACACTTTGTCATCATCTGCTATGACACTATCATGCCTTTGTGACAAATAATATTTATGTCTATGATAGGCAGAAGTGGGGGAGTGGGGGTGGGGTCTGGCTCCATATCCTGCAGATTCATCCACTCTTTCTCATCCATTGCTACATTTTGCCAAGTGCCCTTTAAGAGCATTCATGTCACTAGCTGACGTGACAAAATCTGCTTCACTCAGACAATAAATCACATCCTCCTCCTGCAGGTGAGCAAATACAGCACACTGTTACTGCTCAGAGGGAGAGAGCAACCTCTGTCCCTCAGGCTTCAGTCTTTCACCTACTCATTCTTTCCAGCCTTGTTCTTGTTTCTGTTTGCCCTAGGATTTAAACTCAAAAAGCCCCACACATCTCCAGAACAAACCTATGTGGAGAGTAGCTCTTTACCCAGAGGATCTGCTCACTTCCCTGGATGTACTGAGACTCCCACTCACTTTCATTAGAATTGCATCAATGGAATGATCTCTCCCAAATCCTACAGCTACAGATGCTCATGTGTCTCCCATATTTACACACCTAAAGCACTGTGTGTGGTGGATGTTCAATTATTCCCAGGATTAACTACTATGTGTATTATCTTTAACATATAAAGCACTGTAGATACCTGTATTTCTAATTACAAAGTGACTGCAAAATAAATATCCCTAATTTTTGAATTGCAGTGTGATTCAAGGACAGCAAACCGATCGCTAATGAAAGGTTCACAGACAAGTATGGAAAGTGCACTATTAATTACAATGAATACAGCATACATTGCAAAGAGCAGGAAAAGCTTGTTCATCCCGCTGCTGGATCTCATAAAGGGAACGAGACTCCTCTATGGCCTGCTTCTCCCTGCGCTCCTCCGGAGACAGCCCAAAGTAGTTACAGTCCCTGCTGCCATGGCTCAGCTCCTCACTTCGCTCACGCTCCGCTTTTCTGTGCAGCAAAAAAGGAAGCGGGATCATTTGGACTACGAAATTCAGGATCAAACACAATACAAACTCATGGGTTAGGAGGAAGAAAGCAGACACAATGATGGAAATAGAAACCCTGCTGCAGCAGCCCAAGGAATCAAAAAGTCACTACCAGCAAACGCAGGCAAAACGCTGTTCTCATACTCCTTTTCAAGTGGTAAGCCAGAACATGAAGCAGTCCCCTACGACAGGTTCAGCAGAAGCTGAGGGAAGACCTTAGTCATGCCCAAGAAGCACTTGCAACATTATTTCAGCCCCAACTGAAAAGCAAAACAACAACTACAACAAAAACCCACACCAACATCTGCTTTCCAAGAAAAAAATGAGGCTTTGTAGGCAGTTGCTGCCATGCAAGAAAAAGAAATAATTATTTTTCCTGTACTTGTGTGTATTCTTAAGGACTTGGGACACTTCTTAAGAATTCAATGGCAACATATTTCAAAAGAGAATGCTGGAAGCATCTGAAGTAGCCACCTGGGCTTCCACGAGCTCAGTCAGAGTTCAAGCCAAGGAAAGTGCTGTTTGGAGTTTTACCTTACAGACTGGGAAGGATTCCTGCCTGGAGCTTTTTGCTCAGTTGAGGTCTGATGAGGTTGGGGCCCAGAACACAAGAACTGGTGCTGCCTGGTTCCCACAGTATGCTGAAGTCGAGGAGGTAGTGCTGACTGGGGTTTGATTGACTTGCTCTGATTCTTTGGCCCTTTGCACTCTGCATCTGTGGCAACAACGTGAAAACAGGTAAGACTTTTGTTTTAACCATTTTTTAAAGCTCTTTGGGACAAAACATCTGACAAAGAAGATTCTGCCACACGAAGACAGGTACAGTCCTACCAGGCTGAGCATTCTGCCCCCATGTTGGGTAAAACTTTTTTATCTTCTTCCCTGGCACAGTGTTCCAGCCCTCCATAGGAGAGGTCTGTGGAAGAGGTTTAAGGCTCTTCAGTGAGACAGCATGCCTACAAAACAAGGAATTATGGAGGGAATAATATCTTAAAAGACCAGACTGGGGCTTGCATAAATTAATACCACATGTTCACTAATACTGACAGATCTTTCCATTTTTGAGAACACTGCATTCAAAGTCCTTTGCCTTTATGATTACACTCAAGCAATGTGTAGAACAGCAAACCAGCAAACCCTTTTTTTTTCCTTTTTAAATAAAACTGGTAAGTTGACACAAACATATCCAGTGAACAATGATCAGCCATTTATGAAGTGCCTCTTGTAATGTCTTCAGGGCATACAGAAAAAGAGATGATCACAAAAAGCAGTATACTTAGATAAATTTACTACCAGCACTGCAATAGGTGCCAAGATGGAAAGATGCTACACTGATGGTGTATATCCCAAGATAATTACCGCCTTTTTAATTGAGGATGCTGTAGGATGGTCCAAGCAACTGTTTATATTGTTTGAAAGGCAGACATTTAAATAGGTTAAATTCCAATTCAAAAAGGGTTCAAACTGCAAGATAATCTTCAGATCTTGCAATATTTTCTTTTTTAAACGAAGATCAAATGAGATTAATGGGCATCTTTCTCATTTACTTTGATTGAAAGTGTTTCCTCTTCCCAAACTACAATCACTGTGGGTTTTTTTGACCCAGAAGTCACAGGACTTACAGCAGAGCTCGGGATGTCTCAAACTGCTCTCTCCCTGCCCCCTCCCCACCAAAAAACCCCAACAAACAAAAAACCCCACCCCACATAACCAAAACCATCCAATCTGCAACCCACAGCAACAACTTTAAACAATTTTTAGTCCCAGATAGGGCAAAGATGATGCTGATCTAAACAGCAACTTGGCATTCTCTGGATGAAATCAGGCAGAGCTACTCAACCAGCAGAGGGGCTCGGTGCTTTAATGGACCTTTCAATACGAAAAGCTTGTCACAAATCTACCATCTAATTATTAAGTACAAGCAACACCTTATTAGCCTTGTGTCAATCTGTTTAGGATTGAGTCTTGTGCAAAAAAAAAAAAATTAAAATACTACTAATGTAGGTACTGTTCTACTCTCCAAGTAATACCCAGACTACTTAGCACTACAGAAAAAGTATGAAGTGATAATCAATTTTTCCTTTTTTTATTAGTATGCTGTTTTCTTAACAAATTTGTGGTAGTACTGCTCCAAGTAAAGAAACAGATACATTTCAGGGGCTGAAGTTAACCCCGAACCAAAGTAATGCTTTGTTCAGTTTGCTGCTCCCTTCCAAAAGAGATTAAGCACTTACTTTGCTCCAAGCTCTTCTACAAATACAACAACTGGCCCATTCTCTGAAAAAACTTCTTGAATATGAGCATTATAAAATTTCCCATTATGGTCTAAGCGCACCTGCAAGGAAAAAGAATAAGGAAAAAAAAAGTGGATTAGCTCCAAAGATGACTGTGAGAGGAGGTAACTCTTCAAAATACCAACAATGTTAGAAACAGAATTTTTCCTCTGGGCAACAGAAGACCTGAGAAATACACATCACAATTCAGTAAATGAACCAAAAGCCAATCTTCAATCCCTATTGCTTCTTCAAAAAGAAATAAAAATACTATTAAAGCAAACACACACACACAACACTAAACAAACAGCTTGCTGGGGAACACTACTTAATGAAATATGCTTTTCAAAACCACATAAGAAAGTTAAAAGCAATCAGTGCAGCCAGGCTATTCAGCTTTTCTGAAAACACTCACTCTCTCTCTCACAATAAAACTCAAAGCTTTTCCATATTAAAATCCACTTCACTTCAGTGAAATTTAGTCTAATTAGGAACATAATGAACACCAATTACTTCAGGAGTTATTCTTCAGAAGGTTTTTTTAAAAACAACCAAAAAAAGTTCTTTAAACATCATCATAGTGTTACTTGTCTGACTGACATTCTATGTTCTTAAAATTCTTCTGTTGAATAAAAAATAAATTTCTTAATGTTCCACTACAGTATGCGGCTTCACAGTTGTATTAATTTGGTCAACTCTAATTTTCACTATTTACTTCATCTTTTCTTCCCATGTTTTTATCCCATAGATTTTACTGTCTTGCCACACACATATAAAATTTGACAGAGAGAATATGTTAATAACCAGAGTGTTTTCTCCTAATAATACCTAAACCCTTCAATAAATACTACACAAGACAGCCTTAGGGTCTTAAATGCAAATTTTAAGCCTGTTCTGCTAAGAAATAAATAATCAACTCAGTATCAGGTTGGTGTGGTTTGGGAGGTTGGGAGCTTGTGGCTTTGTGGGGTGTTCAGTGGTTGGGTTTTTTAGGTTTAGAGATGTGTTGTCCCTGCAGTTTAGTCACTATGGTTGATTCCATTCCACAAATAAAAAAGTACAAACTGAAAGAGCCCCTGTGCTGCATGATTACCCAAACTGAATATTTTGTCATTAATGTTAATAACTTTAATAGATGGTCAAATGTCCTATAAAAAAACACGTTTAGCCAAGTACCGCCAGTTTAATTGACACACTTAAGGGGACTAACCTACGATTTGAGAATTTATTGGCAAACCTTGCTTCTTCTTAAGCAGCAACACTTAATACAAATCTTAATAGAATTTAAAGACAATTGTGTAACACATTTGCAACACCCTAAGAGGAAGAATTGCCCAAGACTTCAGGATCTGCAGTAACTAAAGCAAGCTCTACTTCACTACTTGGAAGCACTGAGATTTCATCAAAGCCAATTTGCAAACAGTAATCACTATCTCTAGTGTCAAACAAATACATGGATCTACAATTCCATGCTTAACGTTGAGGCTCCCAGACATCTTATTACATGTACTTTTGGAGTTAACCTTGTGGGTTTTTAATGGAGTAAAATTGCACTGATCAGTTGTATATATGCTGTAAGTCATGAACACTGCCAGCAATTAAATAGCAAGTATGTCCTCAGCTGGAGACATAAGCCAAGTGTATTTAGAAACTAGCAATATCAAAATAGTTAACAAAGAGGGAAAGTAGGCATCTTGAGCAAAATGTTAATGTGTCTATAAACTACAATTCACTACTACCTACTTTACATTTATCTCCAATGGAGTATTGCATGCCAGCAGCAATAGAGAAATCTTGTTTTTGCTGATCTGTAAAAAGAGAAGCAGTAATATACTGTTAGTTTAAATACACCAAAAGAGTTCATTTCTTGATGCAGTAAAAATGCAAATCAGGCGTTCAGGCCCTAAATCTGCCCATCACTGACCCATGTGAGGAAAACCAAACTAAACCCAAACTGCCACTTGCATCAGTTCTTCAGGAGGGCTTCACTTCACACAGCTCGCAAAAGCTCATCTTTGAGGTATTGTGTTACTCACCCCATTTGGATTGGAGCCAAACATCATATTCAACGTTTCTGTAAACCAAGGGATCGAGTGATTTCAGAACCTTTTTAGGCAACGCCAACAAGTTGGGATTCCCATTGCTCTCAAGGTGCTGCATGGAACAGAACAAAGTGCTAAATGGTCAACTACACAGACGTGTCCAGTTTTGCGTTTTTCAATCAAGTGCTCAAGCCTTGTACTGAAATACAGAAAAGCTGAAGATACCTAGAGCATAAAGAGCTTTGAATAAAAATAATTAAATGGTGTTCTTTTAACCATGCCAGAACAAAATTAAGAACTAAGCAGCACTAGAAAGGACACTGTCCACCTCTGAGCATATCAAAAATATACGTTACTTTTCAAAGAAGAGGGTAGTTTTTAGGATATTACACGTTAGCAAAGCTATTAACTCAAGAGTCTCTCATGAACATTAAATACTAAAAAATACAGCAGGATACAAGTTATTAGAAAGAAAATAAATCTCAACAGAAAAATACCTTGTTGCCAGAAAGAGACTTCATTCCATTCATATCACTAACTGTTGTAGCTTTACTTCTGTAATAGGACAGAGGCAAGTTAAGTTTTTATAACGAATTACAGTATTACTAAGGCCTGAAAATCAGGTAAGACACATCTAGAAGGGGATAGAAAAAACTGAAACTACCATTCTCTACATGTTTTCCTGACAATAAACATCCCACAGAACACCTTCATCTCTTGAAGCGAAAAAGCTGTCTAAAATAAAAACTACGTTTTTCACTTTCTATGACATAGAAATAAGATTTTGGGTTTAAGTACAAGTTTTAAAAAGTCTATCTTATGTATGCTTTGTTGTCACTTTGAAAAAAAAAAGGGGTGGAAGGGAAGGGAAACAAAAGTCCTCTTAAATTTTTACAACCACATTGGCAAAAGTAGACATAAAAACCCTCATAACAAAAACCCACTCTGTTAGTTAACTTGCATCAGGCACTCTAATTTACTCTTGTTTTCTACACCTGACATCACTGGAAAAATACTTTCCACAGAGAAAGTCCAAGTATTATTCCCTACAGCAGTCGTAGGCAACTCTCAGCATTAACTTCTCCCAAAACTATTACACTTAATAACAACATAACTGAAAAGTTTATATTTATAAAATGAAAAGAATCTTCTGGAAAACTAGCTGACGAAAGAAGCTGAAGTCAACTTTAAGACAAGCAAAAGATTTAGGACTTCATAAACAGAGTAAAGGGTTTGTAATTTGTGTTAACTGGGTCAAGAGTCGCATACACACACCAGCCCTTGCATTAGAGGACATATGGTTTAAATCAAAAACACTTGAGTTCCACAGTCTCCAGCGAGCATGTGACCTTATTTCCAAAGGTGCTGAGGAGGTTAGCTGGATATTTTCTTAGGAATCCCAAAGATACAGGGTAAGGCTACTGCATCTGAATCCCAGGAAAGCCCCAAGAACAGAAAGGAATAAAGATTTCCACTCGCTGACATTTAGCTACAATAATTGTTTCCTGAGGCAGAAATACTTTGTATTTTAATTGGCAACATTCCCTAGTATTTTTTTTTTCCAAACACAAAAATAAACTAATCCCTTTCCCAGAACTTCTTTTTTTTTTCTTCTGTGATGTTTTCCATCACCTTCCTTTCTCTTGTTTTCAACCTGTGGGAGAAACCAGCTCCCAACAGCTCAAAGAACTTCTGCCACATGCCACACAGCGGAGCCCTAAGGAAGGACTGTAACAATCAGTGGGAAGAGGGAACATGATCCACTAATGCAGCATCACCTCCACGTTTCAGTGGAATTCCATACAAGCCGGAGTTAAGAACCCTATTAAGCAGAAGAAAACCTGCCAATACGTAAGTGCAAAAATGGCACTGTGAAAGACTGACTGTGCAAAAAGAGTCAGGTCAAAATCTCAAACCTTGCTAGAGCATCCAGCAAAAAGAATATAAACCTACTTCATAAAGATCAAGATCAAAATGGTGCAAGCTACATCTCTATGTCTCCATTAGCTTCACCTCAAGCAGGCATTCCAGCCCTCAGGTGTGGAAGCCACACAAGTCAGATTAGATTCCTGTAACTCTACTCAGCTGCAGAGTAAGCCAAGTCATTCTCACAGAGTTTACCATGCCAGACTGGCACACTGACAGTTCTCCCAGGGAATTCTGTTATTCTAAACAGGAAGAGGTACATGTTGCAATGGCAATAATCCATTATGTAAAGAGACTCAAGCCTAGACTGCAGGAAAAACAGAGGAGCCAGAACCCTGTCCTTAGGTAAGTGAAGATTACAAATTGCATTCTTTCACACTTCTAGCCCCACCTCTTTGTGCTTCTTTTCTTAATAATTTGTAAATGTTTTCAACCCTAACTGTTGGATTCCACTACCCACCCGAAATCCAGAAAACTCATTTATCATGTGTTCACAGGCATCTTGTGTTAACTCTTCAATCTCATTTACCTGTAGTTGTCATCTTCTGAATCTGAAGCAGACACTTCACTGCTCCCATTACTTTCCTCTGTCACACCAACAGCACTAAGTTCTGCCATGATTTTCTTTACATCCATATCAAACACTTTCTCATAGAGCAACTCATACAGCAGAGCTGGGGAAGAGGAGGAGAAAGTGGAAGAGCAAAATCAATTACCAGCTAAATCAATTTCTGTTCCACCATTACAGATGGTATTCATACAGTCACTGACAAACTGAAAACCAAGCTACTAAAAACGACTACAATAAACTTTCACACAGAACCTCTTCCTGAAACCTAACACTGAAAGCTTTAAGATTTTTGGTAAAAAAATGCTTTTAACTAAGAGCTTAATACTTACACTGGCACAGAGCCGCCTTTTCTGCATACTCTATGGGATACACAATATCATAGTGGTTTCCATTTGAGAAGCACAGCAATACCTATTAAAAAGAGCACACATTTTAGGCTTTGCATCTCACTTGATTTTTCATAAGCACTACCTTTTAAATTCAATTTAAGGCACCCATGTGCTTTGTTGTCTCTCAGGATCTCAATGTACCAATAAAACAATCAAAATGTTTGGTGGATGTCCTTTAAACCAAAGAGAATTTGAACAAAAGTCAAAAAGAATTTAAGACAGGTTAGTGCCTGAAAATTTATTTTTACAGAATTTTATATTAGTAAGAAGATATGCCACACCCTAAATACATCCCATCTGTTTAAAAAGAAGTGTTACACGTATTAACAGCATAGCTGCCTTAAATATGTACAAAATAAACTGCTAAAATTGAATTCTCACAACATTTCATTGTGTTGAATAATAAAACTCACATGCAACTATTTGCTGTTTATGAAGTAGTCTTACTTCAGCCTGTCACAATAGCCATAATTTTACTTTTTTTACCTTATCAGAAAAGCCATTTTCAGTTACACGTGAAGGAGAAGCATTTGGCTCCTGGTATATTATGAAATCTTTCCTGGAAAGAAGAAAAAGGCAGCAGTTAAGAATTTATTTTAAAAGTAGTATCAATAAAAATTTGAGTACTGAAGTCAAATTCAAGGAACATACATAACCACAGAAAACACCTAGTGGTTTCTCTGCTATCATCAATCTCTATCATGATTTGAAACTTGAAATATTTTCTCTCTCTCCCTTTCATCCATAATGTTCTCTTTCAGTTCTTTGCTTAACAACCTGTCACTTCAACTTCTTTCTCACACACGCAAAAGTGTTATCAGTCTTGCAAAATAATTGAGTATATTCACAGTTTCTGGATTTAAAAAAAAAAGAAACTTTTTACAGCTAGTCAGAAAAAACAATTTTGAGAGGAAAAGAAGACCCACCCACTTTAGGGAGCAAAGAGAAATTTATTAGATAACCAAATTATATTTGTGACAGGTCTGAAGAGTTAAAGTGAAATCAAACCTATTCTTACTGAATTTCTATCCTATGCCTGGAAAGTCTGAAACTTGCTTACTTATTCACTTAGAACAGGAAATTCTTACTTCTGCTTCCCTTAAGTCTGCCAGCACGCAGGAAAGAAAGCAATTCTTTCCCCTTACCTCCACCACCATTCCTACTTTCCCTGAGACTCTAAATTGCCTTTTCAATAGAAGCCTGTCTTCCCAAAACAAGCGTGGCAATAACTACTCTTGTGTGTTCACCTCTGCAGTGAAATACTACATAAGAGTTGCATCTGTGCCATAAAACCCTCCTGACGCTTTCAATGGAAATTAAAAAACCCACTATTATCAACCAGGATTTGTCTCTATTCATTTATCAGCTGTGGCCCTGGATACCAATGTGGCATGACCACAAAATAAACTACTCCTATATACGAGAATACATTTCTCATGGCCAGAAATACAACAGATCATGACCATCCAGTTTCTGATGTGATTAAGCATCCAATTCTGCTGACTTTAATTGAGTTATAGCCTCTACAACTTGGCTCAGTGTAACCATCAGACCTTCCCACTAAGCCTCTTGAGCCAAACTTTGCTCTGAGTTTCAGCTCAGTCCTCCCCCACCCCTGCAGCCACGCAACTCTGAGCTGTCCCATTCACCTCACAAAATGCAAAGAGAGAATTCCATGCAATTTCCCACACGTGGCACTCAAAGTGCCTAAAGGTAATATTTAACTAGATTGATTCTTTCCTCTTATCAGCTGTCTCACCAATAGACAAAGCCATTAATTTACAGCAAACATTTTGAAATACTGAATTTTTAATGGCTTTACAAACAGCAGACAGTGAAGATGCTGTGGACTACTCACTCCCTTGCACAATAATTAGAAAGCAGTTACAAATATTCAGCACACTGTTTCTCACTACTTTGTGAAGAAAGATTTAGTATATAGGAAATAGCTTAGCAATAGGGTTAGTACTAAAGCCTTAGTGAGAAACAGGAAGAAAAGCAATTTTAACAGAAAAACTAGGATATTAAAATTAACAAAATACAAACTGTATGAGATTATCCGCAGCCGGCTGGGCAGGTGAGATACACGGCATTACTGCAAACCTGCATTCACATCCCAGATTAAATGTCATTTTCTAAACCCACTTTTCTATTTTTATTTAATCCCTTGACAGCTGCAATTTTCAAAGCATATTTATAATTTGACAGAGTACTATGGTATGGCATAACATAATTCCATCTTTGCTATTCCAACTGATTTACTAACAAAACAACAGAAATTATCTCAGTAAAACGTATTTAAAGGTTTTCTTACTTGTACATAAGAGAAAGGGCACTTATTTCTACTTGTCCAACCCATTCCTGTATTGAAAATAAAAGAAAACTTAGTTCAAACAAACACACAATTATACCTCCTCATAAGCAGATCAAGAGATGCAAGAAATCACTGTTGAAAACAAATATATGAACACTGAATCTGGAGTTCAGCAAGACATAAAAATACAATTCCCCAAATCATTTTACAGTAGAGAGTACATACATAAAACTATATATTCACGTAATTCAAAGACCTCCTAAGCTCAATCAAAAATACTTCTGAGGAAAAAAAAAAATCCAATTAGCCATCAACTTCAAGAAAAGTAGTTTTCTATTATAAGTCAAGTTTAACATACCTGTGGATTTTCCAAACTTTTTAAATAATCTTCAAATGACCCCTCGATGAACTGTATTAAAAAAAACAAAACAGCAGTAATTAGTCACTTTTAATAGTTCAGCATACGGAATCCCCAGTGTGTGACCCACTGTAGCAATGGGAACGTACCACTGGAAATTAAAGGCTCCCCTGCCCTCAAAAAGCTTACAACCTAAGTATAAAGCAATGTTGAGATGAAGGAATGAACACTCAAACACATTGGTTTGCCTTGAAGAAAATAACCACATCAACAGCTTTCCAAGTCATCACACAAGCCAAAATAAACCAAACAAAAAGCCCCAGAAAGAAATTCAGCAGCCAAATGGGGAATCTGGAAGAAAGCAAAGATGATGTCACGTAGATGTTTATGGGCAATTCATCCCAGGCATGCAGAGCATCACTGAAGAGAGGACATGTGGACTTGAATTCAAATATCTTGTTAAATAAACAGCAGTGGACAATCAGGAACAGGAGTCACACTTCTGCAGTAGGGAAGTAGTGGTAAGATCTAGTACAGCCAACTCATAAAGCACTTTCTCCTCTGTTCTGTATCACTTCAAACTGCTTTTACTTTCAGCAAAGGATGCAAACAATCAGGCTACACTCCAAGTGCCAGCCCAAGAAAGTGATCCTTCAGCTGGACTCACTAACACACATGAAGAGGCCAAATTCACATTTGCCAAGAGCAGAGAAAGATGCTGCAGTAATTGAGACAACTTAACTTCAAAGTGTTTCAGCCACACTGGCCACAGAGAGGCTACATTTAAAAACTGCTCTTTAGCCACAATCTGCTTGATTTACTTGAAATAAAGATCCGCAGATGTCCAAACCAAGAAGGAAATCCCTTTATGAACTTAAGCTGCAAGCTGGATGGCCTCTTTACCCACAGTGATTAAGAAACAAGATAACAAGGAGAACTGAGTGGAGTAGTGAGATTAAAAGTTGTGCTTTAGCCATTCTGAAGTGAGAACAACCAACAAGCCTGGCCCAAATTTATAATTTAGATAGAAGCAATTGGGTGTGAAGTTAAAAAAGGTGCATCAGTAAAACATGATCACAAGACAGCAGTTGCTTTTTGTGTCAAAATTAAATGACCTGAATATAATGCACAGAGGAAGAAAGGAAGGGCACCAGGAAGTTCTCACAGGAAACTGAAGAGTTAGAGAATGAATATAACACAGCAGCAATTCAAGATAACACTTCAAGAAAGGCTAAGGATGGAAATGAAGATGGTGGTTACACTCCTGAAATGTTGGTTATAACAGTATCAGTGGAAAGAAAGACACAAATTCAAGCTGAAGTGATTACAATAGACAGAGAGAAGAGGAACTTCAGTAAGCACCACCAGTACACATCAATAGAGCCTAACTACTGAGGAAGCAGCAAGTGAACAGCTGAACCAGGAGATTAGGGAATTGTTGTTTATGCTGGTTGTGTGTTGGGTTTTTCAAAGAGAGATAACAATGCTGTATTCCTGACAGAAAACACAAAGCATAGTGAGAGACAGAGGCAGCAAAGGAGATCAGCAGAGCTGAAGCGAGGTACTCGAGGGAGGAAGAACACTGGGAAATGAGAACATCAAACACCTACTCTCACAAGAAACTTATAAAAAGGAGACTTTTCCGAAGAACAGCAAAAATGGACGGAGGAGAGGTCATACCTTGGGTTAATGTCTGAGGGAAAAAAAAGAGAACACTGGGACCAGGAGTTTGGAGGAAAGAGACCAAAACAATACTAAAACCATACTAAAACCAGCTAGGGCTAACAAAGCAGGGATGGGAAACAACAATATGGGAAAAAACATACACTTAAGAGTCAAAAAGGACATGGAATTTCAAAACACTACACAACAGAACAAGAGAACAGAATTAGAGAAGCAGATATTGGAGTGAGCGGGGTAATTCTGGAAAGAAAGGTATCTAAAAGTCAGCAGTGAAAAAATAAAGTAAGAAGAGAGGCATCCAAGAGTTGGTAAGTCCTGGATGGACTGGAAACAGTTGGAAGGAGTCAAGTCAGAGCAGCATTGTCCCAGAAAGATCTGCTGTATTTTATATCATTAATTCCTGATAACTTCCACATTTATGGAATCACTCACATTTGAGCATAGGGTACTAAGTCAGAAATTATAGCACAGAGACACATCCTTATTCCTGCTTTCCTTCTCCTCCCTATGCCAGTGCATAGCTAAGAGTCTTTAGTTTGGATCTGGGTAAATTTAGAACAGAAAAAGAGAGCTGAGTAACAATCTTCTAGTAGCAAATCCTTACATATACTCATTTCCTTTTTTGTCTATCGTGGAAATCAGGTAACAGTATATACACTAGAACCCATACAAACACAAACAGAAGCACCATTATTGATTAATGCTCTTTTAAAAGGAAGGGAAAAAAAGGATTTTATGATGTTAACACTGATGGCATTGACCAAGTATAGATCAATATCAAGCTTAGTTACAGATATTTAGGGAAAAAAACCTACAGTGCCAATGCAGAATAAACTGCAGACCCTGAAACAAATTTCACTAATCTCATCAGTCAAATCCCCTATATATTGGAAAAGCAATTAATTAGCACAAGAACATTTTATGACTTTTATTAAAGTAGGCATAATACTAAACTAAAACCCAGATTTTAGTAGCTTCACTATAGACTATTAAAGTTTAATTAAGTTTGCTTTTCTTTCTTCATGAGCATTAAACACTTCTCCCATCCGACATCGCTCCAGTCCAAGGAGTACACAGGTTTCTCCAGGCTTATGAAAATGAGTTACTACCCACATACGTGCTAATTAATTTAAAGAGCATCAACTGGTATTTAGCTATGATGACTATTGCCACAGACATAGGAAGATGCAGAATACACCAAAGTCGAAGGAATAAAGTAACTTTTTTTAAATGCTTACAAAGAAAACAAAAATACTTACTGCTTCAAATTTCTCCCTATTTTTCCGAAGATAGTCTACACAAGCCATCCTAACATCAATGTGCCGAGACTGAGAGTGCAACACCTACAAAGGAAGAAAGAGAACAAGGTGACATTGGATCTCAGGAGTTTTGATGACAGGCCACAAATAATTAATGACTGCTGTCTAAATACTGGCTTGGAAATACTCTAGTTTTATTTTTAAGAATATTTAATATGCATACTCATTCAGTAGCAACATCTTCACGCAAGTCAAACTTCCATTGCTTAATAAAAAATTAAGTTACTGCAAAATTCATAGGTTTGCTAAATTCAAACCTTCAATTTCATGAGGATTTACTAAGCAAATGAATAGCATTTACTGTTAATCTTTAACTGCCTGCTTTGTAAAGGACTTCAGTTAATTGAAGAAAGTTATAGCAGGAGTGGATGAGGGAGTCAACTACCAACATGCACTCATTTAAATGAAATCCAACCAAGTCTCACAGTGCATATTTACCTTCTCTTCATTTTAAGAGGCCTGTTGCCCAAACACTCTTTTGGAAGCCACGAATTCAGTTCCCAATATGACACCTGCATTCTACATCCTGTTCAAATTTCTACTGGAAAACTATTACTTTCATCACAGGTTCCAAGTTATCTCACTACAATGTAGGGAAGTTCCAGACAATTTAAGTCGCAGTGCCTCTTGCGGTCCTTACACACCACCCTCAATATAAATCACTTCCAAATTCAGTTCGGTTTTTCTGAATGAAGAGTACACAAACTAGACCAAATTTGCAGATAAACACTTAAAAACTCTGAAATAAAGACTTTACTTTCTTAGAGGTCATTTCCAACCTAAATGATTCTATAATAAGCACAGGATGTTAAAAATGTAATAGTTGAAAAAAGGTTCTATCAACACTGGAGTGTAAGAGAAACCTTCTATGTATTAATTAAAGAGTCAGAATAGCAAAATATATTTTATATGTATATAATCCCCCGAAATAAAAAAAACACCCACTCCAAATCAATAGCATTTGCTTGCCTGAACTTATCAATTCAGTGGGGAAAGGAATTTTTTTTTAAGTGATCTGTGTATAATTAGCACAGGAATCTGGGTTCCCACAGTCAGAAGCACCAGAGCTCCCACTGCTGTTTGCTTGTACTTAAGACAAGATGACGCTGTCGCTTTTTTCCTTTAACACTAACACTGAAATGGGGGAGGGGAATTCAACAGGAAGAACAGAAAATAAATTACTCACTTTCTCTAATTTTATAGTAAATTAATTAACAAAACTAAGAACGTGGCTTTTCAGCTCTTTCCACTAAATTCTGTTTCCTAGACACTCTCATACCAAGCAGCTGTATTCCAATGTTGAGATCTTACACTGAAAAAAGCTCTGAGGAGGCGGTGGAAGGTCAAAACAGATAAGGATTTCTTGGTGGCAGGAGGCAGCTGTGCGCACAGAACTTCTCTCACCTCACAAGGTGGAAACTGTTTTAATAAAATCATGTTTTTAACTGGCACATGACTGCATAACCTTAACCTATGCCTGTCTGCATTTCAACACTAATTACCACCCACTAATGAGACCCACTTCCCATGCTTTCGTGAGAAGGAGCTTTGTTTATGTAACCAGTTACCTGCTCGGCCACAGCCCTGAAAAGGCAGGACCCATCCTTGGCCACTTTCTTCCTGTACAAGCCCTGAGATCGCAGGTAGCGGTCCATGGACGTGTCCCCGGGGGCGTCCCCGCCGCTGCCGGGATGGCTCTGCTCCCCTCCGCCGGCCCTGCCCGCCGCATCCATGTTCACCGAGGAGAACGCCGCACCCCTCCTAGTCCCACATGGCGAGGAGAAGCCGCGGTGCAGCTCCGGGACCGGGAGCAGGTGCAGCAGCCGGAGCGGGGGGCAGCGCTGGCCCGCCGGCAGCCTCAGGAACAGCAGGAGCAGGAACAGGAGCGGCAGGAAGAGCAGCAGCCGGCTTCACGTTGTCCGCTCGCATGTGGTGAGCGCGGAGAGAAGCGGCAAAGTTTCCCTGCGCAGCTCGGACTCGCAGCTCCGTCACTGCCGCGGCTTCCTGGCTGCTGCGGAGGGCCGAGGGCAGCTCCGGCGGGTCCCGGTGCCGGGGAGACCGGGCGCGCAGCCGGCCTGCGGGCGGAAAACAAAAGGGAAAGGAAGGACACGTGCGGCCCGCCGGGAGGGAGGGAAGGAGGGGAGGGCGCAAACAGGAGCGTAACCTGGCGCTTATTTTCACTTTCAGCCCGGGCGCTGCTGGGAGCCGTAGTCCCGGAGGAGGAGGAAGCGGCGGGAGGCGGACACAGCACCCGGGGCCGTGCTGTCAGGCTTGGTCCCGGTCAGGATCATTCTATACCTTCTTAGCTTTAGAACCAGCACGGGCGGGAATGATTGGTGAAAAACTCTACATAACCCGGTAGTGCGCGCTCGCAGCCCACAAAGCCACACGTAGCCTGGGCTGCATCCAAAGCAGCGTGGGCAGCAGGGCAAGGGGGGGGATTCTCTGCCCTCTACTCCGCTCCGCTGAGACCCCACCTGGAATACCGTGTCTAGCTCTGGTGCTCCCAGCACAAGGAGGACACGGAACTGTTGGAGCAAGTCCAGAGGAGGCCACGAAGTTGATAAGGGGACTGAGGCACCTCCCCTACAAAGACAGGCTGAGAAAGTTTGGGCTGTTCAGCCCTGAGAAGAGAAAACTGCCTGGAAATCTTACAAGAAACTTCAAGTATCTGGAGGAGGCCTAAAAGGAAGCAGAAGAAGGACTCAGAACTGTAGTGATAGGACAAGAAATAACAGGTTCAATCTCACAGAGTGGAAATTTAGGTTAGGTATTAGAAGAAATCCTCCACTGTGAGGGTGGTGAGGCACTGGCACAGGTTGCCCAGGGAGGTTGTGGATGTCCCATCCGTGGCAGTGTTCAAGGCCAGGCTGGATAAGGCCTTGAGCAACCTGGTCTAGCAGGAGGTGTCCCTGCACAGGGCAGTGGGATTGGGACTAGATGATCTTTAAGGTCCATTCCAACCCCTTTACATTCTATGATTTTGTCTGAAACCTAATCCACAGTATGTGGAATGTGTGCATTTAGTTAGGCTTTGTTTGGTTTGGGGTTTCCCCCCAACAGATGAGACTGACAAGAAAGGATTTAGCTCCATCCACTTGCAGGAAAGAAGACGGAAATAAAACAGAGATAGTAAAAGGGGGCTTAATTAAAAACTGATTTTAAAAAGCCACAGCCATTCAATACTTTTAATGTATTACTTTTCTTGTATGCCACCCTTAGCTGTAAGAAGCCCAAACATTTGTATTGCAATTGCAGGATTAAATTTTGCTTGGCACTGTAAAAAGGATTTAGAAGGTTTTGATGCACAAAATGTGACAAGAAAGGATGCTCTTCAAACTTGTAAGGCATTTCTTTTTTTACTGTGGTTGTGCAATGTACCTGGGAGGAAGAGCTACAAAGCTCTCAGTAGCACTAGCAACAAATAAGATGCTATTAGTTACTTCTTAGCCTAAACGAGCAAAATCAGATGCAGGAAAGAGAAGTGAAGACAGAAAGAATGAAAACCCTGATTTTTACTTTCAGCTGATAGTAATAAGACCAGGCAGGGGGGTGATTTGAGTTGAGAGCCCCTAAGTAATAATAACAAATAATTTATTTAGTAAGCACAAGTTACAAGCCAGGCCAAGTCTAGTGCTCTACCAGCTCCTTACAAGCAGCATCAAACCATCTTTCCTAACAGAAGCTCACGTTTGCCAGAAAGGAATAAGAAAAAAAATGCCAGTTCCTGTGATCCCCGTAGACAAGGAGAACAGAAAGTGAAAGAAGTAAAAGCAAAGCTCTACCCACAGCCGAACCTCCACGACACAGTCAGCTGGTGGTGCAGCACGAGGATGGATGTTTGAGACAAGGAAGGGGATAAAAACATGAGCAAGGGGTTGAGGGAAAGCTCCAACTTCTCCCCCAGAAGATGGGAAAGGTCATCTAACAAGACTGAACTATAAACAGTTGCTGCCACTGACTCAGCTACCACCTTCACTCAAAGAACTCAGGCTAGCAGAGTCCTGCATGTGAGAGCTGCTTCTTCCCTAGACAAAAGTGATTTGGAAAGCTGCTTTTGAGAGCTACCAAACTAGTGTCCAGTTACAGAGTTTCTTAGGAATATCCTATTTTTTCTCACCCTATTTGTCATGTTTAGAGGCAGAACTATGCTCTAATATTCAACAAATCTGTCTTCTCATATATTTCAGCCTTTTGTCATTGTGATTCTAAAGGCTGGTGAGGGGAAGGACAAACGCCTTTCATCACATCTGTTAGACTCAAGAATGCCTATACACACCAGGCCATTCAGTATGTGACAGGATGTAAATGTGGTTCTCACAAGTGAATATACAGAAAATCACAGCACCAAAGTTGTCTGGTTGTCAGTGTTCTAAAATCCTGCTCTTCTTGCAATCAACCCCGGAAGCTCATCAAGTGATGGTGACCCACAGAGTTTTATCCAAGTGCTGCTATACAAGAATCATTCCATTTCTAAAGAGGTTTAGTTCTCAATAAAGAAGTCTACTCCATATGCGTATTTGCTAAGGCTCAAGGAGAAATGGATCCACCCACAGGCACCTGAAACACCTCAGCATTAAAATAAATGCTCCATCAAGATAAGAATGACCAAATTATAACTTACGAGTTCTTACAGATGTTCTAATTAGAGTTCCTATAGATGCTCTAATTAGAGTCAGTACAGATGTTCTGATTAGCAAGCAGCTTTATTAACACTTTGAACCAGCGCTTGTACCACGTGCAGCAGCTCCAGCCACGAGTTTCTCCTCTCACTGCCCATACCCTGAATCAGCCCAGGAAGCTGACTCAAGCTCAAAAAATTAAAAAAAA